>JAAGEH010000020.1:5257681-5271477 GCA_011751065.1 Lasiurus cinereus
TCCTTCCTTCCTTCCTTCCTTCCTTCCTTCCTTCTTTTTTCCTTTCTTCCTTTCTTCTTTTCTTCTTTCCTCTGTTCCTCTTTCCCTTCTTCCCTCCCTCCCTCCCTCTCATTCGAGTTTTTGAACAGAAAGCCCCATGGCTCTCCAGTACAGAGGTGTGCCCTGCACATGTGGACATGAGAATTTAATATGGACTCTGCTTTAAAATTATTTTCAACAGAGATGTTGATTTTCTTTTCTTTCTCTTTCTCTTAGCCCTAATGTTGTGGGACAGTTGGCTAAACAGATGATTGGTTATAACTTGACAACAAAACAAACTCCAAAAGAAGGTGTGAAAGTTAATAAGGTAATATGAATGCTTCTGGTCATTTTCTATGTGCGTTTTAAAAAAAGAAAGCCATATTTTAGTTTTGGCAGAATTGGATGCACTTTAGCAATGTGCCATTTTATTTTTAAACCTCATATAATCTGTTTAGTATGTAGTATGACTTTGAGGAGAAATAAAAAGTGTCTGTAATAGCAATGTTCTTTATTATGCTCAGCATGTAGTGAAAGTGGGCCTGGGCCCTGTGTGAACCACAGGCCACGCCCCAGCCCGGAGCGCAGGGTGAGATGGCCCCCTCCTAATGCTGAGTCAGGGCCCCACATGTTGGGAGGAACTCTCTTCTCTGTCAGCACAGCTCCCAGGTGACAATTCCTGCCCGTGTGCATACTTGGGGAAACTGAGGCAGTGTATGCTAGTTTTACTTTTCAGAGAGAGTTGAGTGGAAAATTTTTGACGTGACCAAGAAAATCACCAGCTCGTGGTTCTTATGCCACGAGAGAGTCTCCTCACAAGGGGCCATGGAGCTGGAGGAAAGCTGGGTGCTGAGATGCTGAACTCTCCCTCGGATATAGGCTTGCTGATGCTTAGATTCGCTCACAGAGCAGGTCCACCCTTCTCCTCTCTTCCACTGCCTCTCCCGTAGGTGCTGAAACTAGTTCACATGCAAGCGCAGTGTTTTTGCTGGTTTCGTTCAGCTTGGTACACTACGTTTATTTCCTTTTAAATCTGGCTATGAGTCTTTACAAACTGTGTACTTCTTCAACATTTGTTCACAGGGCATGATTAATATTTTTATTTAAAAAATTTGTAGTTCTTTATGGCTAGATGAGTTTTTACATTAGAGTTTTTGGTTCTTTTAAAAAGCATATAAAAATACACAAAGAACAGTCACACTGTATAGATGAGCTTAAAATTAGTTTGTAGAAAGGTTCCTTAATACCGATGGTAAGTTCACTCTTGTAATTTGAGTCATTGCCAGAAAACTACTAGAGTGATCTATTTTTTTTAGTAGTTTTTTGTTTCCCCTGATTGCAAAAGTGACTAACTTATGTAAAAATTCCAGTAGTACAGAAATAATAAAAATTAGAAGTGAAAATTCCTTGTATTGTCACCACTCAGAAATAATTGTCATACATTATTTCAGTCTTTCTCCTCTGTAAAGTGTGTCTTACTACTTTTCTGTAACCATGACATTTTTAAAAAATATATTTTATTGATTTTTTATGGAGAGGAAGGGAAAAGGATAGAGAGTTAGAAACATCGATGAGAAACAGACATCGATCATCTGCCTCCTGCACACCCCGTACTGGGAATATGCCCCCAACCAAGGAACATGCCCCTGACTGGAATTGAACCTGGGACCTTTCAGTCCTCAGGTCGATGCTCTATCCATTGAGCCAAACCAGTTTCGGCGACAATATCATTTTATATGCTCTAAGGAACATGCATTTTCTTTTTACTTACAGACCCTTGGACATTAGTCAGAAATCCCAGATTATTTTAGGTTTCTGTTTCTTTGAAAAGTTATTTTGACACATTCATACATCTGTTCCCATGAGGTGTTTTTTCTAAAGCTGTGCCTCTAGGTTAGTGGCTGTCTTGTGGGGTAGTTAGGGCTGGGAGCTGAGATGCTGTGTGTGCTCGGTGCTGCGGGGCCAGGAGAGGAGCACTCACATGGAGCATGTGCTCATCTTACCTGACCACGGTGTGTTGCCAGGAGCCTGTGCACTGGCACTCCTCCGGCCACAGTCTGAGGAGCAAAACAAAACCAGTTCAGCATCCAATCAGGGTCAAGAATGTTTCAAAGTTTTCTGCACTGGGGACAGCACAGGAAGGTTGCACTAGTGGTATGCCTGGTGTCAGTCACAGATGGAGCTTTTCTGAAATGAATCTATTAGTAACTGAGCAGCTCCTGGGATGAGTGTTCAAGCTCCATTTCTGTTCTCTCTGTTAACAATTCCTAAAATATTCTGACATCCCGGGTCATAAGATGGCATAATAATTTAAAGAATTGGCCTTTATATAAAATTTCTTGATTTATCTGCTGATAATCATCATCACTTTCCTGGGGAAGTTCCTAAAGACCAAGCAGGAGAAATCCAAGATGGCGGCATAGGTAAACACCTATACTGCTGCCTTGCACAACAATTTCAAAACTACAACTAAAAGACAGAACGGACATCATCCAGAACCACACGAAAGCTGGCTGAGTGGAAGTTCTACAACTAGAGGGAAAGAGAGGGGCTCACAGAGACCCAGAGGAGCTGCAAAAAGCTGAGGTACGGAGACGCGCGCTGAGAGAGCGGGTGCCGGAGTACCTGGCTGGCTTTCTCTGGCGGGAGGAAAACGGAGACTCCCAACGGCATTGAACCCCTTATCCTACGACACTAAACCCCAGATCCAGCCGAAACTCATACGGGGGGAGTTTGGACTGTGAAAAGGGAGAAGTGCACGGAAATTTAGGGGAGTTGCAAAGGATCGGAGGTCTGGTCACGCACGGCACCACGCGGAGGACGGATTGCTGATTGTGCCGCTGGCTTTCGCGAGTGGGCGGGAGACAGACCCTCCCAACTGCGCCACTTCTGAGTCCACTGGGCCCCTGTTTTGGGCGAAACCCTGGGGACCTAGACTCGTGTGGTCCTGGTTCGCAGGGGAGCGGGAAAGGCAGTGGTTAGAGGCGCTGCGGGTGCGAGAGCACACAAGGACCGCTCCAGCCATTACCCAGTCACGTGAGACTCAGGGGCCGAGGAAGGCGGGGCCGACTGGAAGGCAAGGCGGTCCCTTAAGCCCTGAGACTCCACCCTCCCAAGCTCAGCAGAGGCTTCTGTGGCTGAATCCAGCACAGAAGTTTCCCTGGCACAGTGAAAATGCTGAGACAAGGGAAGGGATTACAAGCAAAAGAAATGGAGGAAAAAAAAACGACTGGATATAGAGTTCAAAACCACGCTTATAAGGTTTTGCAAGAATATGCTAGAAAAGATGGATAAATTTAGTGAGACCCAAGAGAAGATGATAAATACACTGACTGAAATAAAAACTATTATGCAGAGTACTAACAGCAGACTAGAGAAAGGCAAGGATCAAGTCAAAAATTTGAAATATAAAGAAGCAGAAAACATTCAACTGGAAAAGCAAGAAGAGAAAAGAATCCAAAAATGTGAAGATAATGTAAGGAGCCTCTGGGACAGCTTCAAGCGTACCAACATCAGAATTGTGGGGGTGCCAGAAGAAGAGAGAGAGCAAGATACTGAAAACCTGTTTAAAGAAATAATGACTGAAAACTTCCCACATCTGGTAAAAGAAATAGACTTACAAGTCGAGGAAGCACACAGAACCCCAAAGAAAAGAAACCCAAAGAGGACTACACCAAGACACATCATAATTAAAATGCCAAGAGCAAAAGAGAAAGAGAGAATATTAAAAGCAGCAAGAGAAAAACAGTTTATTACCTACAAGGGAGCACCCATACGACTGTCAGCTGATTTCTCAACAGAAACGATGCAGGCCAGACGGGAGTGGCAAGAAATATTCAACGTGATGAACAACAAGAACCTACAACCAAGAATAATCTATCCAGCAAAGCTATCATTCAGAATTGAAGGGCAGATAAAGACCTTCACAGAGAAGAAAAAGCTAAAGGAGTTCATCAACTCCAAACCAGTATTATATGAAATGCTGAAAGGTACCCTTATAGAAGAGGAAGAAGAAAAAGGTAAAAGACAAAAAATTATGAACAACAAATACACATCTGTCAACAAGTGAATCTAAAAATTAAGTGAATTAAAAATCTGATCAACAGAATAAACTGGTGAATGTAATAGAATCAGGAGCACAGAAAGGGAGTAGACTGATAATTCTCAGGAGGACAAAAATCATAAAGCATCAAACAGACTGTGAAATTATAGCAGAAAGATTAAAGTTAGGTGAGGTAAATAAGTGATCAATCAAAGGACTTGTATGCATGCTTATAAACATAACCAATGATCACAGACACTGGGGGGTTGGGGTACGCCTGGGAGGGAGGAGGGGCAATGGGGAGATATGTATAAAAAATTAATAAAAATTAATAAAATAAAATTAAATTAAATATTAAAAAAAAGAAATAAAATCGAATTTTGTATATTTATTATGTATAATTGTAAACTATTAATTCTTCTATACTTTTATAGGTTCTTTGGGGATTTTTATATATAAGATCATGTTATCTGCAAATAAAGACAGTTTACTTTATTTTCAAAAAAAAAAAAAAAAAAGACCAAGCAGGAGCATGTGAGCCAGCGAGGGTCTTCACACACAGATCGGATGGAATCCAGAGCACATCTGCCAACACTTTAGAGGAATAAGAATAGGACTTGTGAAGGACAGGTACCCTAAAGTTGTAAAGTTGCGTTGCCTCTAAGAATAGCTCCTGAAAGTCACTAAATCTGTTCATAGACTGTGTTACAAAGTGAACTTTTAATCAAATGGCCCTAGGTAATCCCAGTACCATATGCCAAGAAGCCAAGAAACACTATATATATGCCTAAGTGACCATTATGACTGGTCGACCTAATGACCAGTTACTATGTTGGGCATTGACTACCAGGGGGCAGACACTCAACGCTGGAGCTGCCCCCTGGTGGTCAATGTGCTCCCATGGCCAGCCAACCTCCGGTGGTCCCTCCGCCCAGCCCACCCGCCCTGATTTTCGACCAGGCCAAGGGATCCCATCCGTTCATGAATTCGTGCACTGGGACTTTTGTATACTCATAAGCTACCATTTATCACAATAAAATTAGGATGAAGCCCCTGCCAAGGTATTGTATTTTTAACTGATCATAAATTCAATAAAAATTTGAAAAAGAACTCTATATCCATTACATTGTAGCTTTTTAGATCACCATAAACGGGATGGGGCAAGAGTAGGTTTATAGTTGTAAGTACAGAGAACAGTTTAAAAATCTTGATTATTTACTCATTATTGTATTATTTTCCATACAAATTGCTGTACAACTACTTTTGCCCCACTCTGGAAGGCAGCTATGCTAACCACTATACCACCAACACCCCTCCCACTCTATATTTGCCACATTTCAGGTATCTTAGAACTTAGTGTGTTTGTGGCATCAAGAAACTAATGCTACTAACCTGCAACTTTCTTTGTGCAACATATTTTTCAAGTATTTTAGGAAAAGCAATGCAAGTACTTTTATTATTTCCACTCCTAATGCTGATTACTTATGAAAGTTCTTATTTTCTTTTAAAAATCATCCAAGACATCTCTTACTGTTGTTTTTGTGACTAAGTTGATAAAGCCTTTCTCTCCAGGGCAGTTTGAGAATACTTATCAAAATTTTCCATATGAAGATTCTAATACCTAGCCATTTTCTTTTTAGGTACCCTATCTGCAAGGCACTCAAACAAATGAACAAAGATAAGCACAAAAATATTCACTGAAGGAGCATTGTAGAAAAATTGAAGCCCATATAAATGTCTATCACTAGGGATGTGGTTAAATACATATTGACATATAAGTACATAATCACAACTGCCTTGGAAATATGTCTGAGTTGTAGAAAATTAAAAGCAAGAAGAAAGAAAGGCATTGGAGCACACATAGTATGTCTGCATGTGCAGGGTCATTCCACGGTGGCAATACTTGCAGGTGTCCAGAAAAAAGGCTACAAAGTAGTGGTTCCCCTGCTCTGGTTGCTGCGTAGCATTGGTAAGGTTGTGCGCAGCCCAGAATTCCCCACTTGCCTGCTGTCCAGTCACATGGTGGCGGATGACCACGTCCTCCCAGAGCAAGGGCAGCTCTTTGGATTATCAATTCCAAGTGGTCTCACGGCCATTCTGGCTGCTGGGGCTGGGGATGTGTGCCACTGCTTTCATTGTCTCCTTTAGTTCCTTCTGGTGTCATTTGCATTAATTTTGAATAAACAGATACATTTGTCATTTAAAGAAAGTAAAAATTGAAATACAAATGCAGTGAACCAAGAGACAGAGTACACAAAACTAGGAAGCATCGATCACACTGGGAAAAGAATCCTTCGCCAACCAGACTGGGTTTTACACAAGAGCAATTTGGGAAAAAGCAGTGTGGTAATAGGGATGTGCTATTAGGGTCTCAAATGACAATAGCAGCTGTTCGCCTAGCGTCTACGTAAGTGTCAGTATTCTCAAGGAAAGAAAAGTAAGATTAAAGTGGAAAGGTTCCTTGAGGCCATCCACAACCTATCAGTTGAGTATGTTGACAGGGTCAGTTAGAAGGAGGTATGAGTGTGGCATATGCCCAGAGCAGAGCCAGTGTGTCCTATAAGCTAAGGCACCGGGTTCAGGGGCCTATAAAGGAAGCTGTTTCACATGTGCGTCAAGTTTGTTAGATTTCTAAATGGAAACTTGGAAATTCATCTGCCTTTCTCCTTCCTGGCAGGTGATGGTTGCTGAAGCCTTGAACATTTCAAGGGAGACCTACTTTGCGATTCTGATGGACCGGTCCTGCAATGGCCCTGTGCTGGTGGGCAGCCCCCAGGGGGGCATGGACATCGAAGAGGTGGCAGCTTCAAGTCCAGAACTTATTTTTAAGGTATGTTCAGATTTCTGGCTATTCTGTGTTCATCGAGGGTTGTTATAGAAGCGATTAAATATTTAATGTGGAGTCTGAAGCTGGTGGTGATACATCTCTCTCTGGGATTTAAGGTCTGAGGATGTCAAGAGCTTTTTCTCAATGGCCATCCAGTTGAAAGTTGGGTAGAATGGAGATATTCACTATGCAAGGTCTTTTTCTTTGCTTTCCTCGCCCTCTCTCCCTTCTTTCCTCCTTCTTGCCTTTCCTTCCTCCCTTGTTCCTTTCCATCCAGCCTGTCCCAAGAATTAAACAGTGGAAGCAGACTGTGATGTTTCCACTTCCTTTTTGTTTCCTTTGCCCACTTAACAGTATTATAATTAGAAAAGCTCCAAGAAGACCAGATGTAAGCTGGAGGTTGCCTGGATGTTTTCCAACAACATCAATGTCAAGCAGAATCCTTCGAAAGCCCAAATTCTTTGTTTCTTTCAATCCTTTAAGTATTTTTCCTTTTATTAATATCAAGATTAGTTTATAAACCTGGCTGGTATCACTCAGTGGTTAGATCGCCAAAAGGTCACAGATTCAATTCCCTGTCAAGGGTCGCAGGGTAGGTCCTTGGCCCAGGTCAGGGCACGTGCAGGAGGCAACCAAACTATGTGCCTCTCTCACATTGATTAGTTTCTATCTGAGGCAAAATCCCAATTAGCCAGCAAGTTTCTCCGATATCTCTAAGTTTTAGGTTTAAATCAGTAAAATGAAAATGGGGGTAATTGCCACCCAGAGAATTAAATGAGGGGATGTGTCCGCAGCCTACCTCAGCTGTAGTAAAAAAAAAAAAAAAAAAAATCTAAGGCCTCCTGAACTATAATTCTAGATTTTAATTCTGGGTTCTTAGTATCAAGAAAATCACATTAACATTTTTAGTATAAGTACTCATTATTTCATTTAGAAAGAGATTTTGTTTTCCTTCAAAAAGTAGGACATTTATTTCTTGAACTTCTTTGTATAAAGCACTGATAGTTTGGTGATTGGTTTTAGAATATTTTTACCAGTGTTACGTATTTAAGTTAACTGCCTTGGCAGTTAAATCAAGACTTTATAGGCTGACTTACATGTAGGTTTCCCCCATTTTTCAAAAGTAGAGCTTGCCTGTGAAACTGTTTGTAAGCTGAAATGATGGAAAGTGAAGCAGAATTTACCTTAAGATGATGCACACAGTAGACTCATTTCCCGATGATGGAGGCTGGATGGGGGCGTGGTCCCAGGAAGGAGCTGGGCAGGGCCGTCTCGCTGCCCAAGATGCACTGCCTCCATGACTGCAGCAAAAAACAACAACACTGAGGCTAAAACCGGTTTGGCTCAGTGGATAGAGCATCGGCCTGCGGACTGAAAGATCCCGGGTTCGATCCCAGTCAAGGGCATGTACCTTGGTTGTGTGTTTGGAGGCCATTGTGTCTGACTTGTTTCAGCAAACATTGGAGAACTTGCTTATTTGTCTTCAATTCCTCAGAAACAAGATATGTTATTGTATTCTTTTTTCTATTCAATTGTTTATGATGAAGAAAATATTTCTCTGGTGTTCCAAAAGAGGATGTTTATGGTGTGTGTGTGTGTGTGTATATGTATATATCTTGGCTGATCGATGTCTCTCTCTCATTGATGTTTCTAACTTTCTATCCCTCTCCCTTCCTCTCTGTGAAAAATCAATAAAATATATTTTAAAAAAATTAAAAACACTACGCACTATTTTCACCTTTAGCCATCTTTTGTGAAAGCAGAAATCCTCTTTAGATTTTTTTGGTTAATGAAAACAGATAAAAGGGAAGGAGCAAAGCAGTCTTCTGAAAAGAATGGGATACCTGTAATACCTGGTCGGTATGATTTAAAACAAGCCATTCCTGCCCTGGCTGGTGTGGCTCTGTTGGTTGGGCATCATCCCGTGCACTGAAAGGCCACTGGTTTGACCCCTCCTTAGGGTATGTGCCTAGGTTGTAGGCTCGATCCCTGGCAGAAGGCATGCAGGAGGTAGCAGATAAATGTTGTGCTCTCACATTGATGTTTCTCTCTCTCTCCCTCTTCATTCCTCTCTCTCTAAAAGTCAATAAAAATATTTTTAAAAAATACACAAGCCATTCCATTTATTAAGAGAATATGTGAAATAATGTTCGTTTGTAAGCAGTTCCTAGTGTCTAGGAGAGAATAGAACGTGTAAAGCTGAAGCATTCATCATTTTCATAATCGATACAGTGTTTACATCATAAGCTAATATTTTATCTGTGTGACAAGCTCTAACCTTAGCAGCAGCAGCATTAGGCTGGAAACCTTACTTTGGAAGCCTTCCAAAAGATGGCATAAAAATTAACTGACTAAATATTCGTCAGTGCCATCTGTATAGTAATTAAAAATGAACACTGGCATCCGATTGCCTTGTCAGCATGGCCCCTGAAGAAGTACAGTTTTTGGAAGGCTATTTTATAGATGGTCTGCCAATTAAAACCTGCCCCATAGGCAGCTGCAGGAGCCCCATTCAGAGGTCTCTGGAAAGGTGCCTCACTTTCATCTCTCATTTGCAAATAAATGCGAAGCACTAGTCTTTTGAGGTTGTCTTCTCACTTGACTGTCTGAATTTTGTTTATTTTATTCATCTTTTACCAGGAGCAAATTGACATTATGGAAGGGATAAAGGACAGCCAAGCTCAGCGGATGGCAGAAAATTTAGGCTTCCTTGGGCACTTGAAAAACCAGGTACCTGTGTGTTTGGAGGCCATTGTGTCTGACTTGTTTCAGGAAACATTGGAGAACTTGCTTATTTGTCTTCAATTCCTCAGAAACAAGATATGTTATTGTATTCTTTTTTCTATTCAATTGTTTATGATGAAGAAAATATTTCTCTGGTGTTCCAAAAGAGGATGTTTATGGTGTGTGTGTGTGTATATGTATATATCTTGGCATGTATGTGGGTGTGATGTTTGTGTGTGTGTTTGTGTTTGTGTGTGTGTGTGTGTGTGTGTGTGTATTGTCTGCAGACACATACACTTTGTTATGAATGTCAGTCTCTGTCTTTTTTATAGCTTGCAGCTCTAGGCCATGAATTATAATCGGCAGCACAGTGATTAGAAGCACAGACTGTATACTCAGACAGATCGGAGTTTGAACCCTATACTGCTACCCAACATGTGATCCAGCCCATCTGAATGTCAGTGCATCAAGTGGAAATAATGAAATTTGAGAGGGGTATTGCAAGGATTGAGTATATTAATGTGTGTAAGTGCTAATTCAGCCCCCTGACAGGTCAGTTATTATTGTTACTACCAGCACACATAACTTGTCGGTATGCTTTCATGGCTACTATCCATTTGAGGTGAGTATGCATGGCATGAAGGTGATATTTCACTGAGAATAACTTAAAACCTGATAATTTAGTAATTATATCTCTAAACTTCAGAGACAGACAAATTGGCCTCCGAGGTGTTGAGGGAATGTTTGTCTTGAGCATCACAGCTCTGCACTGCCCTTGAGGCAGCCCAACTGCTTGTCTGCATAGCTAGCTTCATCATCCTACAGCTAAGTCAGGAGGACTTAGAGGCTGTTCTTAACTCCTTCATTACTAAGGTCCCGTGTGTGTGTGTGTGTGTGTGTGTGTGTGTGTGTGTGTGTGTGTACATATGTGTTTTTCCTCTATGGCTCCAGGATAATTACAGAACATTTTTTTTCATTTAGTTGGATAGTATTCCTTAAAAAAACCCCACACGATATTGCACTTTTATCTTTACTTTTTCTTTTGATTGATTCTATTTCTGGATATTCAATAGTGACAATAAGGCACATCATAGAAGCAGAATAAAATTTTTAAGTATGTGTATGTTCCAAGACATCATGCAGAACCACCTGAAATCTGGCTGAATGGGAGTCCTACAACTAGAGAATTAAAGAAGAAAGCACAGGGAGTCTAGTAGGAGGGGGCAGAGGCATGGAACAGGCTGGTCTGACACTCACATGTTGTGTTTTTCTAATCTGGAGGGATATCTCAGCTTAGAGGCCTCCTGTGAGGAGCAAGGGGTCACAGGCCCATACTAGCCGCCCAGCCCAGGGTTTCAGAGCTGGAAAGAGAAGTTCCTTTAAATCTGGGCTGCAAAAACTAACAGGGATTGTGGCTGAATGACACAGCTGCTGCAGACCTAGGCAGTTCTTTTTAAAGGGCTGGCATACAACCTCACATGGACTCATTCCCTCTGAGCTTCGGCACTAGGGCAACGGCTTGGGAGGATCCAGGGTCATACGGGGAGGAACTAGATTGTCTGGCATCTGAACAAGAATTCGGGGATGTTTTTTCCCAGACAAAGGTGCTCATAGGTGTCATTGTTCCTATGCTGAGACCTCCTCCATCACTGAGCTGACTGACGGCCATATCTAAGTTTCCATCAGCATGGCTCACACAGCTAGCTCCATCCTGGAGATTTCCTGAAACACCACCCCATCCAATTTCCAGCCCCACCCAAGCTGTTTGCAGTGGCTTTTCCATGTGAGTGGCCTGTCCTAGCTCAGGCTTCACTTTTCTAAAATCTCCCAAACAAGCAGTTGCTAGAGTCACTGTGCCCCATACCTATAAAAGGACAAAGACATGGCACTAGCAGCAGCCTGCCTTGCTTCACAGCTTGGCCTCACCTGGGTATTTCCAAGCCCAACATAAATAGCAGCCATCTCCAGATTGCTCTGTAGCTCCTATCAGATGGCCCCAGGCAATGTCTGACTTTGCACCTCCTGAGAGACCTCAAAGCCAATGTAATGGTGGACAGCTTCAGACCCTACCAGATTACAACTCAACACATGCCCAAGTGACACACTCAAGGGGCAGACTGAGTGAGCACCAAAGTCCCATTGAAGCAAATCCTGCTCCATAGACTGGTTTTCTGCACAGCAGCTCTTCCACTATAGTTTCAGCTCATCCTCACAGCCAGTAAGTATAAGGTCAACTTCTCCCAGTGATGCCAACAGCAATCAAGGCTTAATTACAAGACTGTGCACAGAGCCCATACAGGGGTCCACTTAGAATGCCCAGCTCAGATGACTAGGAGACTGAGCCACTGGGCCTTACAGGACACCTATTGTAAAGCCACAATTGTCTTCCAATTCCAGGAGACATAGCAGCTCCACCTAATACATAGAAACACACAAGGACACAGCCAAAATGTAGGAACAAAGAAACATGTCACAAATGAAAGAACAGAAGAAATCACCAGAAAAAGAACTAAATGAAATGCAAGCAAGCAAACTGCTAAATAATAGAGTTCAAAACAGTGTTTAAAAGGATGCTCAAGTATCTCAATGAGAGCTTCAAGGGATTTAGTGAGAATTTCAAAGATAGGAAAAAGGACCAGTCAGAAATTAATCCTACAGTAACTGAAATAAAGAATAATTTACAGAGATTCAATAGTAGAGTAGAAGATTCCAAGAATCAAATCAAGGATTTGGGATATGAGAGAGCAAAAAACCCCAATCAGAAGAGCCAAAAGAAAAAAGAATAAAAAAATAAGATGGTGTAAGGAGTGTCTGGGATAATTTCAAGCGTACCAACATTCACATTATGGGGGGTGCCAGAAGGAAAAGAAGAAAAAGAGCAAGTTATTGAAAACCTTTTTGAAGAAATAATGACAGGAAACTTCCCCTACCTGATGAAAGAAATAGACTTACAAGTTCAGGAAGCCCAGAGAGACCCAAACAAGAGGAACCCAATAAATGTATTGGTGAGGATGCCCTGTTGGTGGGAATGCAGATTAATGTAGCCACTGTGGAAGACAGTATGGTCTTCCAAAAAAATAAAAATGTAACTGTCATAAGACCTAGTGATTTAACTTCTGGGAATATATCTGAAGAAACCTGAGATATTGATTCAATGGAATATATGTGCATTACAGTATTATTTCTAAGTAGTGACCTGGCGCATGAAATCGTGTGGCCCTGCCCGCCCATGTGCACCCCACCCACCCACCTGTCACCCTGCCTTGACACCCTAACCTCTCTACCCAGAGCTTGAGTGCGCCTGGCCCCATCCCTGACACCTCTGGCCTGCTCTGACCACTTCAAGCCCCGCCCTTGATCCCATGAGTCACCTTGGGCTTGTCACCTCTTCTGGGCGCCTCCCTGCTTCTGCCCCATCTCTGGAGCAATGGGGTGGCTCCACCCTGTCAAGGTGCTGGAGGAGAACATGGAAGCCTCCTAACTGCTGCAGAGTTTCAAGTGCCGCTTCCTGGTGGCGCGTGCACTGTGCTCCTTCCCCTGGCAGGTGGGCGGCGAGCGTGCTGAGTGCAAGCAGTGGGTAGCAAAGGACTGGTGAGGAGGGTACTACAGGCTCTCACCCCCACCTTCCCCACCACGGGATAGTCCTACTTCCTCCATGAACCTCCCTGTTTCTGCCCTGTCAAGATGCTGGAGGAGAACATGGAAGCCTCCTGCCTGCTGCAGAGTTTCAAGCACTCCTTTTTGGCAGCGTGCATGCTGCGCTCCTTCCCCTGGCAGTTGGGCAGTGGGGTGTTCTGACTGTGAGTGGTGGGTGGCGAAGGACTGGTAATAAGGGTGCTGTGGGCTCTCATCCTCACCATGGTATGGTCCCACCTCCTCTGGGCATCTCCCCACTTTTACCTCATCTCTGGAGCAATGTGGCAGTTCCACCCCACCATGCATGTGCATGCAACCTCTTGCTGATTGGTCATTATGGCGTGAGGGTGTCACGACCACAGGCTTTTTATAATACAGGATAGCCACAATTTGGAAGCAGCCCAAGTGCCCATCAATAAGTGAGTGGATAAAAAGGCTGTGCTACATGTACACCATGGAATACTACTTAGCTATAAAAATAGAAGGAAATCTTACCTTTTGTGACATCATGGGTGGATGTGGAGAGTATTATGAGATACCATGAATGGA
>JAAGEH010000020.1:5271487-5320682 GCA_011751065.1 Lasiurus cinereus
GACAACATTATGGTGATTACCATAGAGGAAGGTGGGGAGGAGAGGAATGGGAGAAGGTAGAGGAGGATAAAGGAGAGGTAAAAGGTGAGGGAAGGAGGCTTGACTTTGGGTAAGGGCTACAGCTGTTAGTTTTATGTCTTAGGAACGTGGCCACATTTGTATTATCTATTGATTAAGTGGCTCCTTGTGTCAGCAGGCTCACTGGAGCCCCTCTCACATAGCTGCTGTGTTCCAACTCTCTGCCCTCAGTAAGCGCCCTGTGCTCAGTGCCCTGGTTCTGTGCCCATTTCCCTTGGCTGCTCTGTGGTGTGCTGAGCCATCTGCAGTTGCCTTTTCTGGGTCCTAAAGAGTACACAGGACTTCCATCTTCTCACTGCTGTGTTGCTAGAAATGTGCTTTGCAGGTGTATGAAGTGCCCAAGAAGCAGCTGTCATATGCTGGGATTAGTGAAGTAGCACATCTAGGATGCTCCTTTGAAGAGATGCTTTGGGAGATAGCAGCAGGTAGCTGTAAGGGCAGGAGGACAGATCTGAAGGGGCCAAATCTGCTGGCCACATAATTTCAAAGCTCAAGAGGTGAACATAACAGAGTTCTAGGGAAGGCAATAATAGTATTGTGTGCATCTTAAGACACTGCTTTCCTCCCCAAAAGCATTATAAGAGAAAATTAGGTTATTTATGACTGTTAAAGATCTGAATCTTGTTTTACCAATGCCCCAAACAACTTAGGTTTTAAGTGAGTTACCAATGAAAGGAAGATGAATATGCAAGTTCTCAGGGGTCATTAGTAGCTAATTATCATTATATTTCTTAATTACATTTTAAATTCACATTGTTTCTTATTTCATTACTGACTACATGAAAGACTTTGCATCCTCATTTGCTCAGCAAAAGTGAAGGGAGCACTGAGCGGGTGCTGCCCACCCTGCTGGGCCTGGACACAGGGAAAGTGAGTCAGGCTCAGTGGGCCTTGGAAACAGCACCTGAGAAGGGAAAACACTTTAAATGATGATCAATTTCTGGTCCTTTGTTAAAGAAATGGTCATCTTAGAGACCCTGTGGATTCAATAAGACTGAAAGTTACTTAAGTTTCATGTATGATGTGGTTTTAGGCATTTGGAGGAGGCACCTCAACTCATGGATGAACAGCATATAAAATGACTATCTATAAATTTAATTGTGTCTGTCCTGTGACTCATGCCTGATGTCTCTAAAAGCTGATGTAAGTTTTAATAAAAATACCTATCACCTTGCATAATAACCACCAAGTAGGTGTTTTGGTGAAAATCCACTTCAGCAAGAATGGGTTGAAAAGACTAAGTCATGGAAAGCTGAACAGGACCCAAAATTCACAAGTTCTTTCACTGTGTCTTAGTTATCATCTGTATTACTAATTTCTGAAACACTGCCACCATGAATCGTCACCTCCAGCCTCTAGGATTGAAGCTGAGGAAAGGACCCAGTGGACCAAGTAAAAACCCACACGAATCCCAGGAGTGGTCTGTATCTCCACTCGCTTTCAGAACCATGAGTGAATGCTCATGATATTCGTTTCTGGAATCCAAGAAAGGTAGTTATTTTTTTTAAAACCTGTCAAAACATTTTTGAAGACACTTATAAATTATCATGGTATGAAGCATTTTGACTTTTTAATTGTTTGTTGCAACCTTAACTTTCAGGTTGTAACAAGCAACCTTAAAATAACATTATTGGTGGCCAAAGGAAATAAAACACCTTCCCTGTATAGTGTGTGATGACTTGAGGTCGCAGGTGGCAGTCCCACCTGGCTGATGCTACAGTCTTCAGCAGAAGGGTTTCTCTGACTCGTGTTTAATTGTTTCTTTAAATTCGAATACATTTACAAAACAGGGGAGCTAACCTCAACTTGCCACAGTCCTGCTATTTCCTGTTTTACACCTTATCAGACGGACACCTGCATGGCCTTGTAGTCAGTATTGCCTTGGAATAAGGCATGTCTCCAAGCCCGGCTGGTGCTCCCTGTCAACACAATTTCAACACAATTTCATCATGCTCCCTCCCTGCTCAAAACATGTTTATATTTCAAGAATATGCAATTTGTACAAGAATATACAATTATTATAGTGGAGGTCCCCCACTCCCATAAATGCTTTGTTAATGTGTAATTGCAGTGTCATTAGTGCAGAAAACCCAGGCTGCTTCTGACCTTGGTTAATAGGCTTAGGGAGCTTTGCAGTGATCCAGGTGCCCATTGATAAACAAATGGATAAATAAAGTATGATATGTGTGTATACAATGGAAGGTGTGCCAGCCTTGAAAAACCAGATCATGACATGCTGAGCATGGCTGAGCCTTGAGAACATCAGTCTGGCATTGGGGACTGGGTGAAAAGGTGAAGGATGAAGCAAAGGAATAAACCTCATAGACACAGACAACAGCATGGTGGTCACTAGCCGGAAAGGGATGGGGGAGGTAGAAGATGGTAAAGGGGGATAAATGGTGGTGGGAGGAGACTTGACATGGGGTGGTGAACATACAATATAGTATTCAGATGATGCTTTATAGACTGTGTACCTGAAACTTATGTAATTTTATTAACCAGTTCACCACTATATGATAAAATAAAAACAATAAAAACAAATACATTAACCAGTCACCAAAAGACAAATAGGTATGATGCTATTTACATGTGTATAGAAATAGTGAAATCCTACTGACAGAAGCTGATTGGTGGTTGTCAGGCAGGAGGAGGGGGAAATGGGCAATTGCTATGCATCGGGTATGGAGTTTCAGTTTTGCTGGATAGAATGTTCTGGATCTTGGTTGCACAAAAATGTAAATATCCTTGACACTGCAGAACTGTACATGTACAAATGGTTGAGCCCATGAATTTTATGCTATGTGTGTTTAAAAAAAGAGAAGGCTTTAAAACTGTTGAGATAAGATCTTATACGTTTATGCACTCAGAAGTCATTTATCTCATGTAGTTTCCCCTCATTGTTAACTTCTGCTTATGCAGTGCTTGCTGAGTGCCAAGGGCAGAGGCTGTGCCAGTTCAGGGCCTGCTGTGGGGTCAGGATAGGCAGCATGCGTCTCCAGGACTCGCGTTCCCAGCACGTCAATGGCTTAAGAAAAATGTAACAGTACAAAAAACACAGTCAAGAGTGTGTTACTTACCAGCTCTTCAGTGTAACTCAAATAAAATCTAAAGTTTGGGTTTTTAAAAAGTAAACATTAAATAGAGGAAATTTTAGAGTCTTTGAAAAAATAATGAAGGATTGTTTTAACACTTGAAGTGGGATCAGCCTTTGTACATTGACACAAAGTTGAATGCAATAAAAGAAAAGATTGGGAGAGAAACCAGGATGGCAGCATAAGTGAATACTTAAAATGCTTCCTTGTACAACAATTTTTTATATATATTTTATTGAATTTTTACAGAGAGGAAGGGAGAGAGATAGAAAGTTAGAAACATTGATGAGAGAGAGGTATCAACCAGTTGCCTCCTGCACGCCCCCTACTGGGGATGTGCCCGCAACTAAGGTATATGCCCTTGACCGGAATAGAACCTGGGACCTTTCAGTCCACAGGCCGATGCTCTATCCACTGAGCCAAACCGGTTTCAGCTCGCACAACAATTTCAAAACTACAGCTAAAAGACAGAACTGGCATCATCCAGAACCACAGGAAAGTTGGCTGAGTGGAAATTCTATAACTAGAAGGAAAGAGAGGGGCTCAGGGAGACTCAGAGGACCTGCAAAAAGCTGAGGTATAGAGACATACGTGGAGAGGATGGGTGGCAGAGTGCCTGCCTGGCTCCCTCTAGTGGGAGGGAGAATGAAACTCCCGACTACACTGAGCCCCAGTTTGGGGCGAGACTCATACGGGGGGAGTCTGGACTGTCAGAAGAAGGAAGGAGTGCATGGAAACTTAGGGGAATCGCAAAGGGCAGATGTCCGGAGGTGCATGCTCGCATGCATGCAGAGAGGACTAACTGCTGATTGTGCCACTGGCTTTCTCTACCAGGAGGAAGCCGGAACCTCCCAACTGCTCTGAACTCCAATTCTGACTGCACTGAACCCCAGTTTCGGGCAAGACCCTGGGGATCTAGACTCATACAGGTCTCTGGAGTGCACACAAAAACTCAGGGGAGCCACGAAAGGTAGAGGTCTGAAGGTTCCCACAGGCACATGCAGGAGTGAGCTCAGAGAGGGCTGTAGCAATTACCAAGGGACACTGAGACCCAGGGGCTGAGTAAGGCAGGGCTGATGGGAAGCCAAGGCTATTAGCCTTGAGACTCCACCCCATCCAAGCCAACATGGAAGCTTTTGCGATTTTGCAAGTCTTGTATCATAAGGCTGACTACAGCACAAAATTCTCCTGGCGTAGACACAGCTGATTCTAATAGCCAGTTGGTTTGGAGGTCAATTCCCCCCAGTGATACAAATAACAATCAAGATTTAACTACAACAAGGCTGTCCACACAGTCCACAAAGGGTACACCAAGAGAGTCCACCTCAGGTACCTGGGGAAACGGAGCTACTGGGCCATATAGGACACCTACCACACAAAGCTACTCTACCAACTCAGAGAAGCAGCAAAAATGTGGAGAAAAAGAAACAGATCACAAACAAAAGAAATGGAGGAAGACAAATGACTGGATATAGAGTTCAAAACCACAGTTATAAGGTTTTTCAAGAATTTCCTAGAAAAGGTTGATAAATTTAGCAAGACCCTTGAGGAGATGAAAAAGGACCAACTAGAAATTAAATATACATGGACTGAAATAAAAAAATATTATATAGAGACCTAACAGCACACTAGAGGAAGGCAAGAATCAAGTCAAAGATTTGAAATACAAAGAAGCAAAAAATATTCAACTGGAAAAGAAAAAAGAACAAAAAAATATGAAGATAGTGTAAGGAGCCTCTGGGACAACTTTAAGCATACCAACATCAGAATTATGGAGGTGCCAGAAGAAGAGAGAGAGCAAGATACTGAAAACCTATTTGAAGAAATAATGACAGAAAATTTCCCCCACCTGGTGGAAGAAGTAGACTTACAAGCTCAGGAAGTGCACAGAACCCCAAACAAAAGGAATCCAAAGAGGACCTCACCAAGACACATCATGATTAAAATGCCAAGAGCAAAAGACAGAATATTAAAAGCAGCAAGAGAAAAACATTAATGACCTATAAGGGAACACCCATATGATTGTCAGCTGATTTCTCAACAGAAACTGCAGGCCAGATTGGAGTGGCAAGAAATATTCAAAGTGATGAATAGCAGGAACCTACAACCAAGATTATTCTACCCAGCAAAGCTATCGTTCAGAATTGAAGGTCAGATAAAGAGTTTCACAGATAAGAAAAAACTAAAGGAGTTCATCAGCACCAAACCAGTATTATATCAAATGCTGAAAGTTATTCTTTAAGAAGAGGAAGAAGAAGAAAAAGGTAAAATTAAAAATTATGAACAACAAATACATATCTATCAACAAGTGAATCTAAAAATCAAGTGAATAAAAATTCTGATGAACAGAATAAAGTGGAGCACAGAAAGGTAGTGGACTGACAATTCTCAGTGGGAAAAGAGTGAAGGGGGTGCCGGGAGAGACTAGAAAAAAATTGTACACCTATGAATGAGGACAGTGGAGGAGGTAAGGACAGAGGGTGGGGTGGGAGCCGTGTGGAGGGGAGCTTTGGAGGGAAAAAGAGGAAGAAATGTAATAATCTGCACAATAAAGATTTATTACATTAAAAAAAAGAAAAGAGTGGCATCACTATCAAATTTCCATGTGGCAGAAATAACAAAAATATGGGGAAAGGATAAAGGAGAAAAGTACTGCACTTGATATGAGATAATTTCTTTCATGTAAAAACACCTTTATGTAAATTTAATAACAAAAAAATCTCAACAGAAAAAAATGGGCAGAATTCACAGAAAAGGAAATGCAAATGCCTCCCAAGCTCATAAAATAATATCAAATTCTCTTCTTAATAAGAGAAATTTCATTTAAAAGGGTGTGTGGGAGACACATTTCCCCTGGCACACTGGGCGCTCCTGAGAGCTGATGGTTGTGGTTAGGACACACCAAGGAGCTGTTTTGTGGGAGGGGAATTAATGGCAGTTTTTATCAAGTACAATTTATGATAGTCTTTTATTTAAAATGCCCACATCCCTGTTTGTTCCAGTTACAACAAGTTTTCCTACAAGCATTCAGTCACATGTATGATGTACATGCAAACACAGGTGAGGAGGCATTTGAAGGAATGTCAAACTATTGGAAGCCAAGGAGCCATTAGTAAGGAGCCACATTAAGTGAGTTATGATACATCCACACAAGAAGCATTATGCAGCCATTTCAGAAAATAAGATTGCTCTGTTTTGTTATTGAGGGCTCTTTAAAATCTATTAAAAACAGAAGATATTGACCCAAATTTGTTTTTGTAAAAAAGACTAGTGAGGAATGTGCATGCTGGGATTTGCATAGAATCTACAGCAAAGCACCCACTGGTCAGGTGGCTGAGAAACGGAACTACAGGAGCTGTGTGGCCAGCAGTCCAGGGAGGCTCGAGGCAGACCTTGGTGTGCCTGGGGAATTTGTGTCATGTCTGTATTATCTTGCCCTCCAGAAATTAATATTAAAAAAAATATTCAGTCTTTCTCTAGCCAGTTTTGCTCAGTGTATAAGGCATTGGCCTGAAGACTGAAGGGTCCCAGGTCTGATTCTGGTCAAGGGCATATGCCTGGGTCATGTAGGAGGCAGCCAATCAATGATTCTCTCTCATCATTGATGTTTCTCTCTCTCCCTCTCCCTTCTTCTCTGAAATCAATAAAAGCACATTAAAAAAAATATTCAGTCTTACTTATTATGTATGTTTGTTTACATCCACTGAGTTGCAGGTTAGGATTTGAGGAGGTTTACAAATATATCTAAAGTGAATAACATGCATCACATCTCCAGTTCTTCAGTTTAGTGGGACAAAGAAACCACTCTCTTCATTTACCCAGTGTGACTTTATTCAAGGAATTGGCTGCACAGATAGAGATATCAGAGCTGAAACATCAGCGTGGACAGAGGCAGTGTAGAGCTAAACAGCAGCCATGTTGGTATCTGCATGCTCGGGGACGGGAGGTGGATGTCGCTGGACACAGGCACAGAAATGGAGCCCTGGTGGGCTAGTATGGTGGGAGCTGAAGTCAGAGCAGGAGATGATGCCCAGGGCAGACAAAAGGGAAGAGACACCCTAGCTTTATGCCCATCCCCCTCCACCTCCTGGCTCCCACTTCTACCTCCCATTGTTGGACTGAGCCCAAGAACCTTGGAAATTCAGTCTGCTAGAGCCTCACCCCCTGATGTACAGAGGAGAGAGGGGGGAAGCCACCTGTGTTTCTGAGGACAAATTACACAGGGCTGGAACCACCAGCAAAACTGCAGCAAAGGGGACACCACGACCAGAAATGAGACCTAGCCCAGAGGAGACTGGTGGCTGCCACTCGCAGTCGCAGCCTTGCTGTGAGACATTCCAGGCTGTGCACGTGCAGACGTGAGCTCTCCAGGCGGTGTCATGCCCATTCCTGTCATCCCCGAGCCCAAGTCACACAGTGCCAGGGTGTTGAGACTCAGCAGTTCAGGCACCCTGGCTGAAAAGCATGAATGAGGGGGTGAACTTCAAGCAGAGTGAGGAACATGAAGTTGGCACCACCTCTGGGAAACTAGATGTCTTGCTCTGTGACGTCTGCCCTTGGGCACACTGTTTTCAGTTGGACTGCGCTGCTCATTCACAGATGGCTTAGCACTCCACCTTCCTTTCTTGCAGCAGTTTCCATTAGACCCCCAGTAATTGTTTCACAGATTATAAGTTTGAATGATGAATATAATAACTGTCTAATTCCAGTATAATTAGGAAAACCTAGTTATTATAAACTCTCAAAATCATGTTTACCTCTTACTTAAATGGAGCTTGTTTGTCTTAGTGATTGTAGCTCACATTGTGGCATAGCTCTGCTAATAGGAACATGGTAATTTACAGAAAGAAAGGTTACCAGCATTTTTAAGCCATACTGGAAATATGTTGTTGTCTTGATAATGGACTTTTCTGGTATCTGGAGGGATGTGGAGCAATTCCTTCTAATGAATAGCAGCGGAAATGAAAATACCATGCTTTTCTCTTTTCCCCTTCAGAAAACCTAACTGAAAATAAAGACAGAGCGTGTAATTTTTTAGGTTACATTAATCCAGCAGAATAAGCATTCTTCTGCTTTGTTGTAATTTCTTTTCATTTTATTACATTTAGGCTGCAGATGAAATTAAGAAGCTGTATAATCTCTTTCTAAAAATTGATGCTACGCAGGTGGAAGTGAACCCCTTTGGTGAAACTCCAGAAGGACAAGGTAAAAATAAATACATACATACAAACATACATACATACATACAAATGAATATAATTATTCCTGCAGACTATAAATTTAATTCTACAAAGGACTGTCCCAGCAGCTTTGCATTAGTTTTTCCCAATGATTTAATTTCTGCCATAGTTTCAAATGCTGCCATGATGCCGTCGCACATTTCAGCACTTGAGTTTGTTCGCAGCTAAGGGCCAAGCCTCAGTGGATGCTGCATTTTGTTTTATTTATAAACACTCATCTTCTAGCAGCTCTTGCTTTTGAGGCCCATCACTGTGGTCAGGATGTGGGTAGAAACAGGAGCCACTGCACTGGGGTATAAAAAACATACCTGCTTTATGACCCGCTGGAAGCTTTTCAGTTGACCTCAATCTGCATATAGTCACCTGTGCACCTGCTGGGTTTGCACCATCATGGTGCTGCCTCGGTACCCTGCTATATCCGGCTTTCCCCTGACTTGATTATGAGCTTCTGCTTCCAGTGGGAGAAAGAGGCATTTTTGTGGGGAAAGTTTTTCTTATCCATTAAGTATTGTGGAGTATAAGCAACTGTTACATCTCCGCATTCCCCACCACTGCACTTTGTCCAACAAGTTCTTACTGATTCCCTAGCCAGAGCTCGTGTCTGTGCATGTGCTTAAGGGTAGGGATGGTTAGTGAGTAGGTGGATAGCATAGTGACACCAGAAAGTGACTTCCATGAACCTTGTCTTTTTTAGTACCTTTCACCCCCAGTGTCTAGTGTGCTGCTGAGAATCAGTAAATCGGTCTTTGCCCCTGGGTTGGTAAATGAGGTGATCTGTTATGTGAAAATACAACCAAGATGGACAGGGCAGTGTGTGTGTGTGTTTTCATGCTTTAATTCAGAGCTGTCTGTTTCAGGTACAGTGGTACCTTGAGATATGAGTGCCCTAACATACGAGATTTTTGAGATACGAGCTGTCGAGCGAGTGATTTTTGCTTTGAAATACGAGCAACAGTTGAGATACGAGTAATCCTGTGGATCGGCAGCTGCACACGACCCAACAGTTTACTGCGACTCGAGCGTCTCATAGTTTCCCAAGCCTCAAGGTTACGGAACGAATTAAACTCGTATCTCCAGGTACCACTGTACTATGCTGTCTGAATACAAGGTCAAAGGAGACAAAGTAAATACTCCTTCATATCTCCCTCCTTCCCACACCCCTTGAATTGTGTCAAGAGGATTCCGAATGTCAGAGACCTGACCTGTTTGCATTTTCTCTGTGTCCTAGGCCAGAGATGAAGTCATGAAGTCACTGGACAGAAGCTCCCCAGTAGGCTTAGAACCTTGCCATCCCCCTCCCCCACACTCCCACTCTGCAAGATACTGTCCATACCTTGTGCCAGTGGTGATTGGGAAGTGTGCTCAGTGGCTTTTACTTTTCAGAGGGACCTGGGTTCTGCCATGTCCTGACTGCAGATCTAGGCTGGGCCTCATGGTTGTTTTTTCCCATTTTTTTTTAATCCAAAAGGGTGACTTGTGTTTGTGTAATCCTCCGCTGTCAGACACAAATCATGCCAATTCCTGACAGTCATAACATTTAGTTCCTCTTCTCAGGCTCAGCAGCAGTTTAGGAAGAGTAGAGATAGATCTTCATCTTTTTTCTATTTTTTCTTTAACATTTCAAATTAAGATAGGCAAAAAGCTCATGTTTAGGAAGTCATTGAAAATAATATATTTCATAGGTTACACAAATGATCACCATATAAAAATCTGTGGTAGGTCATTTATAAACAAACTACCTTATTCATAAATAATTTTTACATTTCATCTTGCTGTGAAATCATCAGTACATCATATAATGCAGGAGTGGTGAATGTCCAGCCCACGCACCATACAATCATTTGGTTTGGCCCTGCCAAGGCATAGGGGTGAGTTAATTAAATGTTTGACAAAATAGAACAGGCTAATTTTTAAGCAGCCTAATTTTCTATGGCCCGCAAATATCCAATATTTGATGTTACAAATATCCAAATGGCCTTTAGCAGAAAAAAAGTTCCCCACCCCTGATTAAAGACAGTATGGGAAAGAAGAAAAATCTCTTTTGAAATCTTATGTCAAACACTGTGATAAACTTTTACTTATATTCTTTTTGTATTACTTGTAGCAACCCTGCAAAGTCAGAAATGTTTTTCTATTTTATGGAGAATTGAAAAAAATCATGTGACTTCCCCATGAGTAAATACTGGGATTCGAACCCATGTCTCAGTACAGTGTGTCTGTGGATTTTGATATGCCATGTGGACTTTTAGTAACTTGCCTTTTTTTCTTTTTCCCTCTTAAACTGTTAAGTTGCTTTCATCTAACTGATGGAAAAGTAGTCCCAGTTTGGGACTATTAGTCAAAATTCACTCTCTATTGAGTGGCTGATAATTAAGTCCATAAAATGAAAGAGAAAGAAGTTCAATATAAGCTCTTAAAGGTCATATATTTCTTTTCAAACTGGTATGCACATGAAACTTGGTTATTTCAATATTTTAAAAAAATGGAAATTTAAGCCTTTGGGAAGATGTCAGTCACAGCTAGTTCTGGCAGAGACAGGCTGTGAGAACCTTTTCCTAGAGGGCATTTGTAAAACCTTGTGAAATCTGAAGGTTTCTTTTTAATTATTAAGAGAAAGAAACATTATTGAGCTTTTTTGAAGGACTCATCATAAAGTTTGTGTTTAGAGTTCATTGAAACATAAGTCTTATGTGCTATTTTAAGAGCAAAATTATCTTTAGCTATTTGTTCATTGTACCATAAAAGTCCAACTACTGAATTTAATCACAATTAAATGAGTGAATTGGTTTATAACCCTAATGAGCAGTAGTCAAATTAAACCCAATTAGGAAACAGTGATTAATGACCAAATGTACAAATTGATCTTCATCATTGTCACAGTCCCCTAAAGCAGTCCTTTATTTATAGGCTGTAAAAGCAATCATTTATATCTGAGTAATATTGATAATCTTAATATTTAATTTTTTCATTTAGATCAGTAATAGCAGAACATATAACCCTTCACATTAAAACTTTAGTAATTACTCTTTTAATTTAGAAGTTTAAGGAGCTAGGCATCATACCAGGCATTTTCACCTTTATCTTATTTGTTATAGAGCCTCTCTGTAGGAGCATTTCTTCAGGCTTCTATTGCTCCATGAGGAACATTGTTTTAAACCCAGATGCGTGATCATATATTTGCAGATGCTGCTGCTGGAATGAGACCAGTGGCCTGGGTAACAGCTGTGCTGCTAAGTCACCTCTGGGGCATTTTTGAGGTTGAGAAAGAACAGCAAGCAGTCTAGGAGCGAATTTTTTTCACATGTGTTTTACAATCTGATTCAAAGACTATGATTTGGCACTGCTGATGGTAATGTAGTTTGGTGACTATCAGGATTATAATTGTTATTAGAGATAGAAACCCCCATCTGCCTAGTTTTGTGGAAAAGTCCCTGGTGGGGAAAGGGCACTTATTTCACTCAGGTGACAGAAATCTAAGGAGTGGGCTGGGGATCCTCTGGCCCTGAGCCCTGCCTGTGCCTAAATCCCCTGCACTGTCGGCCTAGTACTGGAGGGCAGTAAAGATGACCCAGTTCTTATCACAGCTCCTCCAGCAACCATAGCAACCTTTCAGATGATTCTGATTGGTCCTGCTTGGGTCACATGTCCATGCCTAGACCAGTCACATAGCCTGGCTCACATGATATAGGAGAAAGGCAATTTCTTGATGGGAAAAGGGACCAGAATGACCTAACTTATTGAAATGAAAGTAAACTGTTAGTCACAGAGAACGTAACTGCTAATCTTGCTTATCCGATTGCAGTGCCAGGATTAATTCATTAAACTGAATGAGTTTGCTTTATTATTATTTATCTACTTATCCACCCACTCATTTATTTAGTTTGCAAGCCACTGAGAGTTTGCTTCTGATTTCATTTCTTCCCACTTTCAGCCAGATCTGCCTGCACACAGACACCTTTCTTTGGTGTCTGTACTTTCTCAATGAGGAAGGTAGGCATTTGTCCCCTAGAGGATGTTTGGCAATGTCTAAAGACACTTTTAAATTGAGATATAATTGACATAACATTACTAGTATATTAGTTTCAGGTGTACAACACAATGTTTTTATTTTATCACTGCAGTAAGTCTCCTTGACATACAGTTTTGTTTGTCACTAACTGGGGTGCAGTTGCTACTTGTTTCTAGTGAGTGGAGGCCAGAGATGTCACTAAGCATGCTGTAATGCACAGCACAATGCCTCCCAACAGAAAGGATCTCGCCCAACATGTCATAGTCCCCACATGAAGAATTCCAACTGTAGGGCATTTTCTTCAGCTGGAGCACAAATCCATTCACCAAATTAAAGGAATGAAACCCAGTTTAAACAGTGACTATGTGGCCAATTAAGGCTGGATTAAAATTAACTGGAACATCAAATCTCTTTCTTGCTTCAAGTTAATTTACCTAAGTAACAACCCTGTTGCTTTGTGTTAGCAAGTGCCCATGTTGTCGGTGGGTGTTTCTGTTTCTCTCTTTATATACAAGACTTCTATTTTCAAGAACATTTTTAGTTCTGCCTACCTTCACCCCTTCCCTCCCTCCTCATATGTATTTTCTCTTTCCATAGCAAATAAAAAAAAAGTTCTAAAAAGTATACAACTCTTGGAACATCAGTATTTAATGGGGAGTGGGGCCAATTTGAAAGTGGCAGCATTTAAGGGCCCATTTCCATAACACATCATTGTTATTTATCACACATCCAGCGCAATGCCTTGCTTGAAGACAGATTACTTTTCAAACTAATTATGACAGTCTTATTTCCTGCTGTTGTTATGTTTCCTTTATGTGTGAGTCTCCCCTCTGAAAGGTACTTTTCTTTTGTTTGATTCCATGGCACATTCTTCTGCTGAATCTCCAGGGTCAGAGGCTGCTAACTACCAGTCATTTGTTCATGGAGGTTGTTGAATTAGCAGCTCGCAGAATCTTAACACCCATTGCTGAACAAAACAACAGACGCACCCTGTGACCAAGTGCGCTGTTCCCTTTCATAGCTGTTCAGAAAGAAAACTCATTTGTATAATCTATCAAGCATGTAACAATGTGCTCTTGATGGCTAAAATTGTTTTATAAATATTAATAGGTGTGTTTTTCAACTTTGTACACAGAATGGCCTTTGTTCACATTGAATTTTCTAAAGAATTGAGGTTTTATTATTGTGACATTGAAACTCTTAATGTCTGAACCAAGCTGAGCTCTTTCCAAAATACATTTTACCATAGTTTGTTGTTATATTAAATAAAAAAGCTAAAGTTTGAGCAAGCAAGTTTATTTTATTGCAATGCGGTTGACATAGGCATCAATCCATTTTGAACACGTCAGACCTAACATGTACTTGGAAAGGTCTTAGAATGGGAATAAGCAACAAGAGTCAGTCAATACTCAGGGATTAATCTGCTTGTATGCCAGCTGCAAGTATTATTTTGTTTGTTTCACATTCTTATTTTCAAGCCAGCAGGACGCACTTTTCTAAGTTTCCCCTTCACCATAACAGACATGCTAGCAGAGGCCACGGTGTTGTTATTAGAGCAGGGTACCAATGTGAGGAGACTGCTTGTAGTTATCAGGGACAACCCATCTGCCCCTGTGAAGGGCTAGCTAACCTCTCAGCTGCGGGACTCTCAGGACAGTGACAACAGGGAGATGTCTATCAACTGATGTGGCTGTGGTCCAGTAAAAACCTTTTGCAGAAACAGGCATAAGCTGACCTGAGGGGCACACTGGGCCCCCTTGACTTCGATGTACCAATCTGTAGCCACCTTGGCCATCTGCAGAGGTGTTGTGTGATATGAGGCTCAAGAGAGGCAGCTCTTTCATCCTCATCCTTTAAGAGAAAATGAACTTCTCTGTCAGTTACAAAGAAATGTCTACCATTAAAATCCTTCCTGTGGGAAAAGGCTTGGTAGTGGAGAAAGGTCATCTAAAACGGAGTGTCACCCACAATGCCTAAATCTTTCTGGGAGTCCAGGTGTGAGAAGGTGCAGAGGCTCCCTTAGACACATCCTTGTTCTGTGAAGATGGTATTGTACTGAAAACCACTGGGAACTGTATTGATATAAACTCCTGAGCAACAATTTCTGTTTATTCTAGACAAAAGGCTGGCACTGTAAGGAAGTGGACAAAGTACAGGTCATTTTGAGAGAGAGGAAGAGAGGAGAATCCTCGGGGCTGGGCAGCGGGACTCTCTGAGGGTCAGAAAGCTCTGTGCAGAGAGGATGGGGCCGAAGGCCAGCTGTGTATATGGCCTAGTGCCATGCATGCCTCCTCTCCTTCCAGCTCGGCGAGCGCTCCCCATTTCATAAGCCAGGCCACTGGGCTTAAGGTGATTTTCTGCCTGGCTAGGATGGGCCAGAGTGCTGATTCATATAAACGGGGCTTTTGATGCCAGAGCACATACATCTTTATTTCTCCCTATAGAGATCATTTTTATCCCACAGTTACCACCTTCAAGCCCTGGCAAAACTCTAAAGGTCTCCCAGGTGGCCCCCAAAGAGTGAACGCAATTCTGTACTTGGTGCTATATCAGAGCACAGGGCAATCATCTCAAGTCTGAGCTCACAGTCATTCAGCGGGCCGCCTTCCGAACACTGCATCCTTATCCCTCAATTACGTTTCTCTCAGAGTGCCTGTGAGTGCAGTCTTATGAGGGGCAAAAAGCAGCCGGGACTTAAGATGATTTACTAGTTTATTGATCGCGACTAAGAATTCTTTTATGTGAAACTCTTAGGAAGTCAATTTGGTTGCCTTTGCCCATTCATTTCAAAGGTGTCAGTTACAAGTAGTCTTGCCAATGAGTAATGGAAAAGCTACAGTTACTAATAAATTAATTTAAATGTATTTATAAACCCGATGGAAAGCCAAGAACGAAGTTGCTTTCCTATTGATTATTACATTGGCCATTAGCTGCTGAGAAAATGCCATTGTAGCAAGCAGAGAGCACTGGCCAATTCCTTTGTGATTAATTGTAGGGTTCCGTCATTAAGATTTCAGTATTTGGGAAAGTGATTTCTCATTGGCCACATGTGTTCACAGCCTGTGGGAAATGTGGTGGGACATTTTGTGGCAAGACTACTGATTCCAGCAGACATTACCTTCCATGTAGAACTCTCTTCTCAGTCAGGGCTACTCTAAGTAATTTGTGGTTTTGACTTTTATTTATGCCCTGTGTTCTTAGATGTTAATATGCCAGATTTGTACAGATTTCTTTGATGGTTGTGGTAGAGCCCATTGGGGAAACCACTACTGAGGCTCCTTAACCCCAGATGTTATAGTGTAACAATATTTTCTTTCCAGAGGAAGCAAGTGGGACTCACAGACTATGAACACTGCTTTTGATTGAAATATGCCAGGGTAGTTGTTTCCCCTTTAAGAGTGAGGTGCCTGTCTGCATGAGAAGAATAGTACCTGGTCAGAGAGCCCTGCCTATCCATATTCCAAGTACAGTAGGAGAGGGTGATGATGGAAATGCATCACAGACAGCTAATTTTCACCCTAAGGGCTGTAAGTAAAGCCATGAGGCCCTGGAAACTAGTGCACCACCCCACTCTACCCCACTGCTCTCTCCCCTGACTGCACATACAGAAGATCTTCTGTAAATCAAGGAATGCGCTCACAGTCCATCCTTGTCCCTGAGTGAGAGTCACTATGTCTGGGGCCCTTGGCCACTGAGAGAGCTAAGAGCCTAACCAGCACTGGGGGCAGAGATGGTGCTGCCGATAGTGCCTGTCGGCCTTCCTTATGTCTGACCATCTGGGTCTCTTAGTGTTTTACAACTTGAATCAAAAGAGTCATGTCCTGTACACATCAAGGTGGTGGTTGATGGAAAGCATGCTACCAGGCCCCAAGTAAGTGTTTCAGTGTTTCAGCAGTCGAGGGAGTATTTCTATTTTCTAAATAAGGAAACAGAGGTCCAGAGAGGAAGTAGATTATTATTATTATTTTTTTAATCAAGGCTACAGTTAGTTAAGGATCATATAGAAACTATTGATTCTGCCCCAGTGTTCTTCCCACTACATCTTTCAGAAATATTAGTGAGGATACAGGTTAAATAAAAATTTCGCTTTGCATCATCAGAAAAAGGACAAAGGACCACAGCAGGATTAGGGGTTATTTTCTGGTCTCTTTGCATAGAAGGAAAAGGTGACAATTAGTGATTAATTACTAAAAATATAGCATGAACAGCTCATCAAAGCTACATGTAGCTGGCAGTCTCAGCTTTTAATGGGTGATAGCAACTTACATTGTTATTTGATTGAACAGAGACCAGCAGACACAAATGCCTGTGCTCTTTGTTAGAAGGTAAGTCCTTGGAACAGGAACCACTTCATATTTGTCTCTGTAGCTCTGAAGTTTAAATTCGGGGCAGGAAGCCACGTCAGTTGTCCCGTCTATATCGTCTATATCATGAGATAGGGCAACAATGTCTTACTTTCTTTTTTCCCTGTGCTAACCAACCTTGAGGATGTAATATGTAGATCCTAAAGAGACAGCATGTATGTTTCTTTTTTAGTTGTCTGTTTTGATGCCAAGATAAACTTTGATGACAATGCAGAATTCCGACAAAAGGATATATTTGCCATGGACGACGGATCAGAAAACGAGCCCATTGAAAATGAAGCTGCCAAATATGACCTAAAATACATAGGACTGGATGGGAACATTGCCTGCTTTGGTGAGCAATCAGTTCTGGCAAAAGGATGGCTTGTGGATTTTTGCAGAATTTAGGAACTCCTGATTTCTGAAATTTTATTTTATAACAGCAAGTAAACATGAGATTTTTCTACCCAAGAATCTTAAGAGATAATTCATTTTCTTCCCAAAGTAGATTTTGGTCGATGGTCCCCCGTGTAAAGCACCTGAGACATTTCAGGTGGGGAATCCCTGCCTGGCTGTAGGCTGGCCTGCACATTGTAAGGTGTTCAGCGATATCCTGGCCACTAGCACCTCCACTTATGACAACTAAAGTGTCTCCAACGTGGTGGGATGTCTTCAGATGGGTGGACCCCCCACCCCCACCAGAAGCCCTGTTTCAAAGCATCAGTTAAATTTTGCTTTTTACTAGGCTAAGGTCCTTTGCTGCTCCAGGCAATGCTAATATGTAGGAACTATTCTGAAATTTGGGTGCAGGTAAAACTTCTTGCTCAGAGGAAGTAGAAAAGAATACTATATACTTTACTCTTTATGCTCAAGGTTCAACTTCTGTGATAAACAAATGATAAATTGTTTAATTCATTATACCACTTTGGTAATAAAACAATTGATTTTATCATAATTATCTAAATTTTTGAAAATGGCTTATTCAGTTGAAATAAGAATGGGTCTATAGAGGCAATGCAACTTTTGTCATTGTCCACATATTATAGTACTGAGATTTATAGACTTCTGTGTTATGGTGGAACCAATTTATTACACTGGAAACTGATTTCTTATTCTTAATGGAATTTAAATAAAAAGGATTTATAGCTCTTTAAACCAACCGTATCATTATATTCAGAACTGAATAGACCTCATCAGGTAGTTTGCTATTCAATACAATAGAAAATGACATCCAGTTACGAGCGGCACCAATAGTCTTGCTTTTTGATTGGAGCAATAACTCTCATGTACCAGCTCCCCCACCCTCCTGCCTTTGATCAACTAATGTGCTCAGTATTGTAGGCATTTAGGAAGAAGAGAGAAAAAATGCAGGGGTAGAACAAATTCACTGCAGATCCTTTGTAGCCTCTATAGGCATGTGTATAGTTTGACAAAGTTAGCCTAACATGTTTCAAATTACTTTCAGATCCTAGATAAACCATTTTTATTTTAGTTGACCCATAATTAATTAAATTAGTCACAATTCAGTTGTCTGGGGGATTCAAGAGTCAGAAAAAGTGAAGGGTGCTTTATCTTGAGAGTTTCTGCTGAGTTCAGGAGATTATTATTATTTATTTTTTTATTTTTTTACTTTCTAACCTGAGGAGAATAACTATATAATTAAGCATAAGGAACAACAGAACTGCATTGATCAATAAAACTTAGTTCTGGAAAATAAGAATTTCTATGTTAAAACTCATTACTTGGTTTTTAAAGAAAATCTCTGAAGATGCTAGCACATTTTGGTTCTAGTTTGAATGGTCAGGTTGCTACTGAACATTTGTTATATTATTTTGAAGAAGGGCAGGGGGATGGGAATTTGATTTAGTGATCATCTGTTCATTTGTCTTCTGGCTTTCTCCAGATAATGTATAATCTTGCTTGGTTGCACTCCATAGGTAAATTTGGGGAACCTTCTTGCAGCTGAAGGCCCATGGTTCAATCCCAGAGGGTACCACATTCCAGGGACCGTATTCTTAGCAAACAAAACTAGAAAAATTCCGTTTTTTACTCTTAAAGGATTTTAAAAAGAATATGGTTCTGGTGGTGTAGCTTAGTGGTTAGAGTATTGGCCCACGGACAGTTCAAGGGCACGTATCTGGGTTGCAGATTCGATCCCTAGCCCTGGTAGGGCACTTATGGGAGGAAATGAATCAATGTGTCTTTCTCACATTGCTCTTTCTCTTCCTCTCTCTTTTTCTCCACTCCTATTCCTCTCTCTAAAAACGAATGGAAAAAAATACCCCTGAGTGAAGATTAACAAAATAAAAAAGTAATTCATAGGTCCTAATTACTTTTCACAGCTTTTTTTCTCTTTTCCAATTTCTTGAAATATACTTTCCAGAACCTAAAAATCCCGCCTCTATTACTAACTAACCAAAATTGATAACTGACTTCAACTCTTCCCTTCTTTCCATTTCCCAGATTGATTTAACTTCTTGACAAATCCAACTCCCATCCCCAGACCCTTTTTGGTTGTTCTTTGTGTACACATCTTCTGATTCCTTATACTAAAAATCTATGAGCTTATCTGGTTGAATAGACTTTCAAACAGGGCAAAAATTGGCCCATCATGATAGGGTTCTCTTTTGGAATTGTGTAGAGGGGAAAAGTTTCTGGGTCATTTCATTTTACATAAATTGATCCTGTCTTGTGTGCTACTTGCATTATACAGTGAATGGTGCTGGGCTTGCCATGGCTACTTGTGATATCATATTCCTGAATGGTGGGAAACCAGCCAACTTCTTGGATCTTGGAGGTGGTGTAAAGGAAGCTCAAGTCTATCAAGCCTTCAAATTGCTCACAGCTGATCCTAAGGTAACTCTTGGGTGGAAGCTGCATAATGTTTTGGTTTTTCACCATCAAGAGCAACCTTGTTCCTGCTGCAAGGGATTAGTATGCAGCACAGATGTAAACCCTGCCTTACACGCCATTGACATACCCAGTGTTTAACTCATTTGGGGTGAAAGTCTTATAAGTGCCCCAGGATCTTATTTTAGAGACTGTGCTTTAAGAGCTCTGGGAGGTGGCAGGAAATAAAATGGGCAGCCCCGAACAGTGAAATGTGAGCTGGCGGGAAACATCATTTGGGTAATTCACAAAGAAACAATTAGCTCTATAATTATATGACTTGAAGAAGACTGGATGTTGGATTCCTTTCATAAGATGCTGACTGTAGTATCATATGCTTGGAGAAAGAATGAAAAAATAGGATTATATTATCATACTAGAGGCCCAGTGCACGAATTTGTGCACCAGTGTGGTCCCTCAGCCTGGCCTGTGGAATCAGGGAAAAACCAGCTTTCTGACATCCCCTGAGGGGTCCCAGATTGCGAGAGGGTGCAGGCCAGTCTGAGGGACCTTGCTCAGTCCCCATCAGCCAGACCCCAGCAGCAAGCTAACCTACTGGTCGAAGTATCTGCCCTCTGGTGGGCAGTGCATGTCCTAGCGAGCAGTTGAGCAGTCTTAGCATATCATAAGCATATTAGGCTTTTGTTATATAGGACATTACTTGAAAATAATGACCTCATTACTTTTTGCATGTTTTTTATTTTTTATCTCTGACAGTTGCATGTGTTACAGTTTATAATATATGCTCTTAGTAGCAAATGATATTGCTTTCTGTGCATCTTGTCTTAACTAGAATGTAACTATCACACCCAGGTACACAGTAGATACTCAGTAAACGTCTAATCAGTCTAAATAGCAGTATATCTTCTTCCATTGGAACCACTCGATTATCTATGATAACAAGGTTTAGGTGGATATTTATTATGTGGACAAGACTAAAATTTTTTTAGTTTATCATCTCATGCTTTTAACAGTTCTGTGGAGTAGTGTATATGCCACAACTATTTGATTTTAAATTTTGAGCGTCATTATTTTGATGCTTTTATATTATCTAATATATCCTGTTGATTCTTGAGACATATGAGGAAATGGGAAGTCTGAACCTATCACCAAGAAAATCATAAATGAAAACAATACCAGATTTTTTTTAAACAAATGTAGTCTGAACTTAATGTGGAAACCTTTCATTAATAAGTATAATGGTTGCCGAGACCGGTTTGGCTCAGTGGATAGAGCGTCCGCCTGCGGGCTGAAAGGTCCCGGGTTAGATTCCGGTCAAGGGCATGTACCTTGCTTGCGGGCACATCTCCAGTGTGGGGTGTGCAGGAGGCGGTAAAAATGTTTTTAAAAAATATATATAATGGCAATAGCCTTTTTGGTTTCAATGTATAAAATTTTGTCTTATATTAGTAGCACAGTAGGCTTGTCTGTGTTCATTATGACTTGGGTAGTTGGTAACCTTCTTTTTGCTAAGACTTTTCCTTCTGACTTATATCAGTAGAAAGGTTTTATCAGCTGCTGCTGTTTAGTTCGCCAGGCCGTTGGGGAATGGCCAAGTCCCTGAAGTCAAGTCACCCAGCCACGAAGGAAGTGTTTGTGGTTGACTTTTATGTTTATATAAGCACCTTATTTTCATTAAGTAAGGACATCATCAGTGGCTGTCTAATTATTTATTAATTCATGTAGCCCTTCTTGCTATTCCTTCCTAAGGGAAGAATCATTTTCTTCCCAGTGATTTTTAGACCAATTGAAATTTGTGAATAGTATGGACATAATACAGCACTTGAGGCTGTTGAACCACAAAGGACTCAGAGGACAGGCAACTGTAACAACACACTGAACTTTTATTCTGCTAAAACTCAGTGAAGAATAATCGAGAACCATCAAGGGATTATATCTGCCAGGGCAATTATTGCATTTAAAAATATATGTATTCTTGCCCTAGCCGGTTTGGCTCATTGGATAGAGTGTTGGCCTGCAGACTAAAGGGGTCCTTGGTTCAATTCCCAGTCAAGGGAACGTACCTTGACTGTAGGCTCCTCTCCCGTCCGGGCCCTGGTCAGGGCATGTGCAGCAGTCAACCAATCCATGTGTTTCTTTCACATCGATATTTCTTTGTGTCTTACCTCTCTCGTCCACTCTCTAAAAATCAATGGAAAAACATATATAGCCCAGATGCTGATATATATAATGCACGCATACTTAGTAGCGGTTCTGAATTTTAATTAGGAGGAGAATGAAGAATTACTTGCAGAGCCATTTTTTAAAAACGATCTCTCCAAAAATGTTGACTTTACCTTATGGAGTATTTTCCAATGCTTGCAGTGTTTAAACTTGTTTGAGATCGGCTGTCATCTTAGGTGGAGAAAGGTGTGGGAGTTATTTTTCTCATGCTATATCAGGAAAATGAATGCAGACCTCATCGCACAGTACACTTTACAAAAATTGAAATTTCAAAGCCAGTTAAAAAGCAGAGGAATGTAATGGTATTTTCAACCCTGGCATTGTTTCACAGACTTGAGAGAACGGTGGCTGAGAAACACTGCCGCTGCATCGATTGGCTTCTGCAGGGAAACTGGCCGGGGCCTGTAGCCGCTCTTTCCTGGCGAGCCCCGTGCCTGCCCAGAAATAGGTTCCCATGAGCCCGAACCTAATTATTTCAAAGACATTGATTTTCCTGTTAGATAGAAGGGTTAGAACAGTTGAGTGCACTGAAACTCAAAATTACAAAAGATCTGTTGTTGTTCAACTTAAGTCAGCTTATACTAACAATTATTTGTTTGCCATATATGTATGAGCTAGTTCTATTGGTCAAGTAATAAGCATCATCATTTAAGAAAAATATGATGGATTGACATATATTTCCACTCATAAGGTCAGCTACGAGCTAGAACTTACATTTATCTTGCTTGACTATTAGCCCAGATTCTGATTTTCGCTGGGACCTAGGGCAGGTGCCTTGATGAGCAGGGTTTTTACTTGTCTGTGATCCATATGGAATAGAGTTCTTCCATTGGACTGTGTACAAGGGTTTTTCATGACAGCTCACTTACTGAATTAGATTCACATGCAGGGTGTTATACATATTTTATAATTCTCGTATTTTCCAGCTGGGCTAGAGATGAGAGGAAGGTAATAGAGTTTGTTCTGCTTGTGGTAAAACAGATCTTATCTTGCCTTCATCATTTTTAACTTACAGAAGTCATAGAGTGAAAAGCATATAAGGTGGGAAGGGTAAGTAGAGTTTTGTGGTAATATGTAAAGAATTTGAGCACATTTAAGGAAAAACTATAAGGAATGCTATCCTTAGGTTTTTGTTTTCCTAAATGATGCTTTGGCTTTTATTTCTACTTTTAAACTTAGAATTCAAAAGGTGTAGAAAATGAGTTGCAACAACATCTGGTATATAAAACATTTTGCATAAATGAGTAAAATGAAGAGACAGTTGACAGGAATCTTAATAGTAACCACAGCTTTTTGGGCCACAGTTAAGCAGATCTGTTGCCCACCGGGGCCTGGTTTTGTAGAGCAATGGGGTACAATTCCCATTAGTGAAGTCACCTCACTGTGTTTGTGCTTCCTGATCTAGATCCAACTCAGAGCCATGCTTCAGAGCCCTCTGCACCACTGGGAAGAAGTGTCTACTAACGCACCAAATGCTAGTTTCAGATGGAAGGGAACCTTTGTGGGCTCTGGTAGCAGACTTGCCTAGGTTCCAGTCCTGTCCATACCTCTCAATGGTTGGAGGGCTGTGGGTATGCCATTTAACTTTTGCGGACCTCGATTTCCTTAGGAAATGGAAAGCATCCCAGTACTTACTGCCTTAGAGGGTGGTTTTATTACATGAACTGAGATAAACACATATATTTTCCACTTAGAGGGGTGATAATTTCATATGATTGTATCATTTAAAATTTTGATAAACATTTTATTAAAGTGTAACTTACATATAGAACAGAATAAAGATCGTTTTAGTATGTAGCTTAGTGAATTATCGCCAAGTGCACATACCTCTGTATTCTCTAGTCAGATCAAGAAATAAAATATGACCAATATTAGGAAATGAATGTCTGTATCTCCCCAAATTCATATGTTAAAATCCCACTCTTCAATATGATGGTGTAGGGAGATGGGGTTTTTGGGTGCTAATTAGATCATGCAGGTAGAGTCCTCATGAATGCAATTAGTGCCCCTATAAGAGGGACCCCAGAGGGTTCTTAGTAGGTCCTTCTGTGCCAGGAAGTGGTTTCACTAGACACTGAACTATTGGTGGCTTGATTTCAAAATTTCCAGCCTTCAGAATTGTGGGAAATGGTTGTTTTAGCTGCTCAGTCTATGGTACTTTTAGACAGAAGCCTGAACAGTCTAGGACAACCTCCCTCAGAAACCTTTATGTTCCCCAACTCCCAACGTCCTACCCAGCTTTCTCCCCAAAATAACCACTTTTCCAACTTCTGATATTGTCAACTAATTTTGCCTGGTTTGAGCTTCATGTAAATGGAATCATATAGTGTACATTCAAGTGTTTGCCATCTTCCTCTGAGCTGGATTTGTAAGACCTGTCACACTTGGTGTTGCACTGGTTCGCTCATTCTCATTTCCATGCAGCATTCTATTGTGTGGATCCACCAGACTTTCTCATCCTCTTTTCCTGAGAGGCATCCATGTCATTCTCAGTTTTGACTGTTATAATTAATTTGCTCTGAACATCCTCATTGTCCTTTGGAGCACATTTCTGTGGACGCACACTTGGAGCTAAAATTTCCGGGTCATAGGGTATGCATATGTTCCACTTGCATCACTGCTGCCAAACATTTTTCCAGATGCCCGAGCGTGCACCAGCACGTTCAGGTTCTGGGCCTCTACACCTCCGCCAGCACTTGATAGTCAGTCCGTCTTCTCAGTTTGCGTCATTCTGATAAGTGTGTGGTTGTGTCTCATTGTGGTCTTAATGCCTTTCTCGCATGACTAATGAGCTCGAGCACCTTTTCATATATTTACTAGCTATTTGGATATACCTGTTAAACTTCTATCACTTCGTCTCTGAAGTAGATATGGAAATAACACCCCAAAGTATTGTTTCAAGAATCAACTATGGCAATATATGTGCAAGTTCTTGGCAAAACATTTCTAAAGCACAAAAAAACTTGAGTTTGTGTTTTATATATATGTATACATATTTCAAAGGCAAAGGGAGAGAGAGAGAAACATTAATGATTAAAGAGAATCATTGATTGGCTGCCTTCTGCACATCCCCTGCTGGGGATGAAGCCCACAACCTGGCATTGTGCCCTGACCTCCTCTTTTATCAGTGGACGTTCAACCACCAAGCCACCCCATCAGGCTGTGCTGTATATTTTGAATGTTCAAATCCATGTTCACGTCTAACAGTTGGATTTGGAATTACTATAACGGAATACATGTTCCTCCACAGAACAAGAAGATGTGGCTGCACTGCCACCGGTGTTATGCGGGTGCTGTTTTGGAATTGATGGAATGTGTAAGCATTCAGTAGCTTCCAGTCATTCTCTGTTCAGATAAGCCAGGAAATACAATTTAATAAAGACAGGATTCAATTCTTGTGTAAAAGAACCACAGCTTGTCACTTGGCATACATTTGAGAAGAGGCCAGCTCTGTGATAGATGCTTCCAATGACCTTCGAAGCTGAGGGGAAGTAAAGCTGCAGGCCACTCTTCCAGTGTCAGGTTCGTGTGGCTGCCCACAGTCATAATACAACACGTGTCCTGTGTTTTATCTGTGCTGAGTGCCCACACATTGTTAATTATCATACATTTAGAGTGTATTTAATACAAAACATAGTGCTCTTTTTCCCCCTATGTACATGCTTATATCAGTGGCGTAAAACAAACCTTATTTCATTACATACCACATGTATTTGCTAACATACCTTATCTGCAAGGGAATATTTACTTTTGGGGTAATAGAATTCTTGAAGAATTCAAATACCCAACATTTTACACAACATGAGCATTATTTTTGAAACAACAGGCCAGTTTGAAAATACATTTTGCTTTCCCATACAGTTGAAAAGATTAAAAGTCCAGGCAGTTATTCTCAGTGGTGACACTCCACCTCAGAGTCCAGTCTGATTCCCCGCCCATGAGCATGTGAGTGCCACTGGGTCACCTGCACTGGTGTGGGAGCACCGTGCATGGGCTCAAGGGTGGGGAGGGGCTCATCCGCCCCCTCACTTCTCCTTTCTCTGTAGTGCTTTTCCTACTGCCATCAATTCATAAATGCTGACTTGCAGTTTCTGGCTTCATGTACAGTTGATTCAAATTTCCAGGAATGTCTGGCTCTCCATGCCCAACTTATATTCATTTCATCCCACCTGCCAATACTTTTCCCCAGAGCTGGGTCCTGGCAGAAGCCCTGGTTCCGTGTCTTACACTTGGTCAGTATGTTTGAGGGCCACCGAGTTTCCCAAGCAACCCTAATGCAGCACTCCAAATCCATTTTCATGCTTCCTATTGACATAGTGCCAGAAATAAATAGAAAATAAGGTTTTTACTATTTGCTCTGCTTCTCAAAATTCAGATTTTAACATGCTTTATTTTGTCTCATGGTAAGTGATTTGAAGAATTTAACAGACTTTGAGATGTTTTAGTAAATTTATTATTAGTCCCAACATGCTCAGTAATTGATTATGGATTCTATATGGCAGCATTTCTAAACTATTAAAGAGAAATTTACCACTAATGCCCTCTATGTTGGAAATCGTATAATTATTAGAAGCGTTAGTATTTGTTTTTTCTCCTAATGTAACTGTAGTGCGAGAGAAAGTGCTTAATTCAGCTTTGAAAGGCGAAGGCCTGGCTGTGCTCCCAGTGGTGAGCCTGGTCTGGCGCTGACTCCCCCCCTCCTCTTCCACTCTGCCCCCACCCATGGCCAGAGATCCTGGTATTACCAATTAACTCTGTTCAAAACGAGGAACGTATCCATGTGGGCATTCTGAAGACATTGGCATGGCCGAGAGCAGTTTGCTAAATAGTTCTTTGTCCGTGTGGTAGGATATCGTATTAAACAGAACCCTTTTCCCTAATTATTAAATTAGGAAAGCATAAAACATAGAAAAATATAAAAATAAATCAAAATGCATATATATCCACTTTTAAAATGAAGGTAGAGGATGGCATTTTGACAAAACTAGTATCAGTGTAATCGACATTGGTGTGGAGTCCACCCTTTCCCAGGGCTGTGCCTCCTGCTGCCCTGTGTGGTCTCTGCACCTCCAGGACTGGAGAGCACGTGCTATGTGGCTATTTACATTTGTGTAACTAGTCCTCTGGTATTTGGTCATGAGAGTGTTTTCAGTTAAAATAATGCTGCAGTGAGCCTCCTTATGCTACTACCTGCCATACGACTTAACGTGAGATGAATGCTGTGATTGGAGGTGGCATGTACCTCTAGTTATCACTAAGACCTTAGTCCTTTCCAAGGAAGGTTTTCGAGTATTGAAGGAATTTTATTGTACACCTAATGTGCATTTTTTAACCAGTGTTCTTAATATAGCTGCCCCTCATTATGCTGATTCCACATTTGCAGAGTTGCCCCCATGCTACATTTGTAACCGCCAGATCGGTATTCCCCTTGCTATCTCCTCATCCTGAGGCAGGGTAGAGGGGGAAGCTGAGACCAGGGACAATTCCCCTTCTCCACGTGCACCCAGCTGCGCAGACCCAGACTGCGCTCTCCCTTCCTTCAGCGCTCATGCTGAAAGCAGGCATCATCTTTGCCTTCTAGTTCATGCCACATTGGTCAGAGTGGTCCTTCTGAAGCAATTTGATTCCTAAGCCAGCCACCAGTGACATGTCTGGCATGACTTGAATGGAACAGGGCACGCTGGCAGAGACCATAGACTGGAACTGGACTTGTCCTCAGGGTCAAGGAAGCAATGGAAGGAGGACCTCTGCAGGGGGGCGCACTGAGGTCCTATCCAGCAGCCACATACAGTGCTGCAGGAGAGGAGGTTATTCGGGAACATGGTGAGAGTGGGGAGGGGTCACCTCTGACAGCAGCAGGTGGGTAGAAAACAGTGAGAGTACAAACAAGAAGACAATTCCCAGACCATATGCAGGGAATTCACACATAGCATCCCAAGAGCTAGGTCCTGAGGAGACTGGAGGACCAGCGGAGTAAGGAAGGAAGGAACTCAGCCTTAGGTACAAGTTTGTGTGTCAAACAAGAGGTGGATGAGGCTCATCCCATAGCAAGACTGACTCTTGTTTTGGGGGAGCAGCCTCTCAAGGAAGGCAGGACTGATTTTCCAGACCACAGAATAACTGAGCTGGACAGAAAGACATTCAGAACTTCAGCCAAATGACAGTGTCATCAGTGTATGGAGGTTCCAGGCCTTTCCAGGCACTGAGGGTGAAGTAGCAACTGACAGTTTTGAGGGGGAGATAGTTAAGCTGAGAAGTAGATAAATACATAATATGAAACACATGCCTAATATGATGGAGGATGATATTTAGTAAGTTGAAAAATAACATTGAATTGGGGTTAGGGGGTGGAGGAGTGGCTGAGAATGGTTTGCCCATGAGTTTTGTCTGAAAATTTGACCTTGGAGAAAGAAATCTCATACCTGATCCATGATTTGGCATTTGGGTTATGGACAGTGATGTGCGTGCTGACAGTGAGGGGATTGGTCCAGCGTCTGCTGCCCTTTCTAGCTGCCCCTCTTGCTTGCCTGCACTCCCTGCCTCCTTACCCAGTGCTGGGAGCAGGCTCCCTTGCTGAGCTATTGGCCTAAAAAGGGGCGGGAGGAGGGTGTACACTTGAATAGCTTAGGCTGCAACTAGACTAATTTGGGTGGCAATTCCCCTGCCATTAGAGGCCCTTTGTGGACTTGCATGGATCTTTAATCTGCAGATCCAGAGCTTTCCCCGGGGTGCTCTATTACAACCTCCAAGGTCCTGTGAAATGGAAGACTTCAAACACATATTAGTTAACATTCCCAAGGGGCAGCTGGCACAAATCTGAGCTAATTATTTTTTCCCAGCTTCTCTGTGAGTTCTTGCATTAATTATCTGTAGGCATTCTGGATATATCCCTTTTCCTCAATTAGAGCTCCAGCAAAATATTTTTGAGCAAACATGTAGGTGTCTTGAACAGAAAATCCATTTGGAACTTCAGTTCTTGACCTTCTAGGCTTTACTTGCTCATTAATCCCAAACAGTCCATTTCCCTGAGGAGACATGAGTGACTTTCAATCTCTGTTGTGTCCCTGTGATCCAAGAATGCTGTGTTTCGGTGGCAGGTGGAGGTGAAATACCCCTCTCACTGTATTTAGATTATTTCATATGTTCTGTGTTTATAACCTGGGATTAGTAGTTGCATTTTATAACTGGAGTTTCTTCTCCATTAAGCTGAACTGCAAAATAGTTTATCCAGACACTGACAGTGCTGACCAAATTCCAAAGAAAAGTGTTTAATATTCAAATGAGGAAAGTGAGAAACACAAAAGCAAAGAAACATGAAAAGAAAACTTACTGAAAGAACAAATTCTGTGATTTTATTTTCCTATACAGTTACAACCTTAAAAGCACTACCTGTTGAAAAATGCTCCAGTTTATCAAAATATAAAATATTTTATTTAGTTTTCCAAGGAAACTAAGATGGCGGCATAGGTGAACACATGAAATGCTGCCTTGCACAACAATTTCAAAACTACAATTAAAAGACAGAACGGAAATCATCCAGAACCACAGGAAAGCTGGCTGAGTGGAAATTCTACAACTAGAAGGAAAGAGAGGGGCTCACAGAGATTCAGAGGAAAAAGCTGAGGTACGGAGATGCCGCGCATGGAGAGATTGGTTGCCATTCTGGCAGGAGGGTGACAGAGACTCTTGGCAGCACTGAACCCCTTATCCTATGGCACTGAACCCCAGGTTCGGGTGAGACTCATATAGGGGGAGTCTAGACTGTGAAGGAAAGTTTAGGGGAGCCGTGAAAGGGCAGAGGTCTACGGGTGCACACATCACTGCCCACAGAAGATGGACTGCTGATTGCGCTGCTGGCTTTCACTAGTGGGCAGGAGACAGAGCCTCCCAACTGTGCCACTTCTAATGGCACTGAGTCAGCTTCGGGTGAGACCCTAGGGACCCAGACTCATACGGGTCCTGAAGCGCAAGGGAGTCAGAAAGACAGTGGTCTAGAGGCACATGTGCACATGCGCAAAAACACAGCTCCAGCAATTACCGAGAGACACTTGAGACCCAGGGGCCGAGTAGGGCGAGGCTGACTGGAAGCCAAGGTGCTCTGAAACTCCACCCCATCCAAGCTCAACAAAGAAGCTTTTGCAGTTTTGCAAGTCTTATATCATAAGGCTGATTCCAACACAGGAGTTCTCCCGGCATAGTGAAAATGTGGAGACAAAGAAACAGATCACAAACAAAAGAAATGAAGGAAAACAAATGACTGGATATAGAGTTCAAAACCACAGTTATAAGGTTTTTTAAGAATTTCCTAGAAAAGAGGGATAAATTTAGCGAGACCCAAGAGGAGATGAAAAAGGACCAACTAGAGATGAAAAAGGACCAACTAGAAATTAAACATACACTGACTGAAATAAAAAATATTTTACAGTGACCTAACAGCAGACTAGAGGAAGGCAAGAATCAAGTCAAAAATTTGAATTATAAAGAAGCAGAAAACACTCAACTGGAAAAGAAATAAGAAAAAAGAATCCAGAAATATGAGGATAGTGTAAGGAGCCTCTGGGACAACTTCAATCATACCAACATCAGAATTATGGGGGTGCCAGAAGAAGAGAGAGAGCAAGATACTGAAAACCTTGAAGAAATAATGCCTGAAAACTTGTCATATCTGGTGAAAGAAATAGACTTACAAGTCCATGAAGTACACAGAACCCCAAATAAAAGGAATCCAAAGAGGACCACACCAAGACACATCATAATTAAAATACCAAGAGCAAAAGACAAAGAGAGAATATTAAAAGCAACAAGAGAAAAACAGTTAATTACCTACAAGGGAGCACCCATACGATTGTCAGCTGATTTCTCAACAGAAACTATGCAGGCCAGATGGAGTGGCAAGGAATATTCAAAGTGATGAATAGCAAGAGCCTACAACCAAGAATACTCTACCCAGCAAGCTATCATTCAGAATTGAAGGTCAGATAAAGAGCTTCACAGATTAAAAAAAAAAAAAAGCTAAAGGAGTTCATCAATACCAAACTAGTATTATATGAAATGCTGAAAGGTACTCAGGAAGAAGAAAAAGTTAAAGATAGAAATTATGAACAACAAATACATATCTCTCAACAAGTGAATCTAAAAATTAAGTGAATTAAAAATCTGATGAACTGGTAAATATAGTAGAATCAGAGGCATAGAAAGGGAGTGGACTGATAATTCTCAGGGGAAAGGGGTACGGGGGGTGTAGGGAGAGAATGGACAAAAATCAATAACATATGGATAAGGACAATGTGAGGGGAGATAAGGGTAGAGGGAGGAGTGGGAGCCAGGTGGAGGGGAGCTATGGGAAGAAAAAAGAGGAACAATTGTAATAATCTGAACAATAAAGATTTGTTAAGTTAAGAAAATACCTTATTTAAATTTTTATTGAACTTATTGGGATGACATTGGTTAATAAAATTACATGTTTCAAGTGCACAATTATAACACATCGTCTGCATATTGTGCTGCATGTTCATCATCCAAAGTCAAGTCTCCTTCTGTCACCTTATAACCCCCATTACCCTCTTCTAGCTCTACACACCCCTTTTCCCTCTTATAATCACTATACTATTGTGTCTGTATTTTTTTTTGCTTAATTCCTTCACCCTTTTCACCCAGTCCCCCAAAAAACCTCCCCTCACACAATTGTATGTTCTCTGTATCTATGAATCTTCCTATTTTGTGTGTTAGTTTATTTTTTCATTAGATTCAATCTATAAGTGAAATCATATGGTATTTGTCTCTGTCTGGCTGATTTCACTTAGCATAACATTCCCTAGATCCATCCTTGCCTTTGCAAAGATAAGATTTCCTTCTGTTTTTTGGCTGAGTAGTATTCTATTGTGTAAATGTACTACAGCGTTTGAATCTACTCATCTACTCCTGGGTACTTGGGCAGCTTCCAGATCTTGACTATCTACACTAATAAAAGAGAAAGATGCAAATTGATCATACCTTTGTGATGCCCACCAGCCAATCAGGAATGGTTATGCAAATTAACCCAACAAAGATGGTGGGTTAATTGGCATATGCAGGCGCTGAGGGGCCGAGGATAGGGTGGGGTGGGACGTGATGCTGTATCATCACCATGGTAATGATGAAGCTCTTCCACACTTCCCCAGCCGCTTGGGGCCTCTGAGCAGTGTGGCAAGGTTGATAGGAAGCTCCAGGTCAGAGCACAGGCAGAAAGGCAGCTCTGGGCCTGGAGCAAAGGCAGCCAGAGGGAAAGCAGTGCTGGCAGCCAGGAGAAGGAAGGCCCATTCGTGCACGAATCTTCATGCATAGGGCCTCTAGTATAAATGACACTGCAGTGAACAAACGGGTGCGTATATGTTTCAGGTTTCTTTGGATATATTCCCAGAAGTGGAATTGCTGGGTCATAAGGCTCTTCCATTTTTAATTGTTTGAGAAAACTCCATACTGTTCTCCACATGTCTGCACCAGTCTGCATTCCCACCAGCAGGGCACAGGGTCCCCTTTTCTCTACATCCTTGCCAACACTTGTTCTTCATTGATTTATTATTCATAGCAATTCAGACAGGTTTGAGATGGTATCTCATGGTGGTTTTAAATAAGTATCCAGAAATCATTTGCATTTCTCTGGTGATTAGTGACATTGAGCATCTTTTCATATGTCTATTGGCCATCTGTATGTCCTTTTGGGGAAGTATCTATTCAGGTCCTTTGCCCATATTTTAATTGGATTGCTTGTTTAAGTTCTTTATAAATTTTGGTTATTAACTCCTTGTCAGATGTATCATTAGCAAATATGTTCTCCCATTTGGGTTATCTTTTTATTTTGTTGATGGTTTCCTTTGCTGTATAAAAACTTTTTAGTTTGAGGTAGTCCTATTTTCTTATTTTTTTCTCCTTTCCCTTGCCCAAGCAGACATATCAGAAAAAATATTGCTATGAGAAATGTCCGAGATTTTGCTGCCTATGTTTTCTTCTAGGATTTTTGTGGCTCGAGTCTAACATTTAAGTGTTTACTCCATTTTGAGTCCATTCCTGTGTATTGTATAAGAAAGTGGTCTAGTTTCCTTTTTTTTTTGCATGTATTTGTCCAATTTTTCCACCACCATTTATTCACCATATTGTATGTTCTTGACTTCGTTGTCAAATATTAATTGACCATAAAGGTGTGGGTTTGTTTCTTGGCTCTCTGTTCTGTTCCATTGATTTGTTTGTTTTTAAGCTATGCTACTTTGTTCATTATGGCCTTGTGGCATAGTTTGATGTCCTATATCATGATTCCTCTAAATGTAATCCTGTTTCTCAAGATTGCTGTGCCAATTTGGGGTCTTTTATGGTTCCATATAAATTTTTGGCATACTCTACTAGTTCTGTGAAATACACATTGGTATATTTACAGAAACTGTATTGAATTTATGGAGTGCTTGAGTAGTATGGGCATGTTAATGATGTTAATTTTTCCTACCCATGAATACAGTATATGCTTCCATCTATTTGTATCTTCTTTAGTTTCTTTTTTCAGTGTTTTATAGTTTTCTGAGTACAGGTCTTTTACATCCTTGATTAAATTTATTCCTAAGTTTTTGGGTGTGTTTTTTCATGCAGTTATAAATAGTATTGTTTTCTTAGCTTCCCTTTCTGATAATTTATAAAAATGCAAATGATTTCTGGATACTTATTTTGTATTTTGTTAGATTACTGAATTCATTTATCAGTGCTAGTCATATATTGGTGGAATCTTTAGGGTTCTCTATATATGGTATCATGTCATCTGCAAATTATCTTAGCTAATAGTATAAAAATAACAGGAAAGCCCCACCATCTTCCTAGCTTTCTCCCCTAGTGCACCCAGCTTGGTATTTCTGCATCCATCCATCAATCAACAGATGTTTCTTGATCACCTGTGTGTGTTGATCTGATTGAGAGAATGGGAAACCATTCAGTATTTTATGTCATTGGTTTCAATGAGACTGTCCTTACCAAGTTTTTCTAATTATAATCATTCCTTTATCGCAGAAGAAGACATGCCAAATTGAAAGATATAGTCTTTTCTAAGCTAGGTGAATACCCGCTTTTAAGTACATATTATACTTGAGGTCACATTTCCATCTGATGGACAGTCACTGTTGACATCTTCATGAAGGATACTATAAACGCAGGCTCTCAGCTCGCTCTCAAGCCTATGGATTTAGAATTTGTGTTTCCCAGGTTTCCCAGAGGGTTCCTATGCATATTAGAGTTTGAGAAGCACTGGCCTGGGGCAGGACTAGGCAAACTTCTGTTCATGGTCAAATTGTGCCCATTGGATTTTTTGTAAATAAAGTTTTATTGGAACGGAGCTTTCCTGATTCATTTTCTTAATCCGTTGAGTCTTGTAACAGAGACCTCCACGCCCAACATCTCCGGGAATAGCAGGCTCAGGGTGTAGCGTCAGACCCATGCCCCTCGGAGGTCCTGTCCAAGGCCTTTTGTATAGGTGTGTGATAAGTGCAGAAACAGTAAGTGTCTAGAGACTTTTATTGCATATTGCCATGGCATGCAAGTGTAAGATCAATTTTTTATCAATTCATATTATTGCATTTTACAAACATTAGTCAGGGGGTTTTATAAAAATTGGTCTTTCATCACAGATTACGTGAGAGGGAGGCTCTGCTTCATGAGTGTAGATGTGTACGTAAAACTCAGGTACATGGTATATCTTGATGCCAAAGTGATCATCCTATGGGCAGTGATCATCATATTGTCATCTCGTTGTTTGTCATTGTGTTTTCCCATGATTCATTTTCTAGTTTCTGAAAGGATACTTCCCCTTTCCCTGTGATCTTGGGAATGCTACCAAATTCAGTGTGAGTCCATTTGTTCTTTCCCTCCTGAAGTTAGAATTTTATATTCTGCCCTGGCAGTCCAACAAGTCATGGTCAATACCCCATGAGTGTACTTCTCTTACCCGACTGGGAATTGGCCCCGAATTGTCGTGTGCTACACAGGGCTTGGGCTCAGCTCTGTTAATAGTTTTATTTTATTTTTTCCACATAGACTCTATACCCCCAGGTATTTCAAGGATTTTATTTCTGTCTTTCTATGTTAAAATTGCTCCCTGAAACTCAGAGGGACTTTATTCATTCTAAAGTGACTTTTCTATCCAAATGTGGATAAAGGATAATCTTCTAGTTAATAGGTAGAGTTATCAGCAGGGTGTCGGTGCTTTTCTGAGGCTCAGCTGCCTCAGGAGAATTTTATTTCCCTTCTACTAAAAGTGGAGCGAGCACAACAATAAATGGTGTGATTTTCAAGTGACTTCCTATCACTTGATGAAATTACTTTATCCTGAGCTCAGTCACTGAAGTAGATCTAATTCACTTTCGTCCCTATTAAGTCACCATCAGCGGCTTCTTTTCACAAGAGGTTTCCTTCCTGTCATTGTCCTCTGCATTGAATCTCTCAGTGCTCTCCTTTCCCTCTCTTGATTTGTAAGTGTTTTGCTGAGATTCGGTCTTCTGTCTACTCTTGTTTCTCAGTACAACCTTCATTTGCTATGTGAGTTCCTTGTGCTATTTGAGAAAAGGCAGGTGGTCAGATTTTCACATGTTTGACAGAAATCATCATAGAGTGTTTCAAGATGGAAATATTCAATCGACTTTTATGTTTGGCCAAGAAAATTGATTCATATGGTACGTGACATAAGGTCTTTATTATACTTTCTTTGGTATACATGGGGAGTGAAAAATCACTGGTTTTAAAAAATACAATTTAATGTTTCTTTGTATTGGTGGGTCTCTGTGTAAACTTCTTTTATAAATTATTCTGTGTCAAAGAATCAGCAATTTCCTTCACTCTTTAACAGATCATCTTGGGGTTAATTGCCATTGGGGAGTCGAGATTGGCTGCTTTTCTTTTAATTCTTATGTTCAGCAACCACCTAGATCTCATTGCTGTTTCTTCCACCTCTATGACTGTATCATGTGACTGTGTCATGTGACTGAGTGTTCAAGTCTCAACAACAGAGTGAGCCAAACAGAAGCAGCTGTGAGCTGGTCTTTGTGCCAGTTCGCAATTCCTGTGCAGCTATCACTGGCTGTGCCACTGCCCACAAGGGTGAGGTTCTAAAGAAAGTTCATAAGGCAAAATCATGTGTAAGGAAAATGTGCTTGGAAAGTCCTGTGAATTATCTGTACACCTCGGTACCTTTAAGCAGGAGTCCCAGCATGTGCCGAGATGCCCAATCAGTGAACATGGGGCTGAGCAGGGGATTGCATCCCCCCAACTCGCTCAGGGCCTCCTGCCTGGGAATGGAAGGCAGTGGGGTTCATCATAGATTTTAGTCATTAATTCGGAGTCTTTCTTGCTTACTTGCTTCTTGTGTCCCCAGACCTGTGAAGTTGGAGTCATATAAATTCAAGGTGCCTACAATGTGACTTGAAAGGAGACCAGACTTAGTACCAAGCAGTGGATGTGTGAAGAGAATAGTGACAACCAGGGCCAGGAGGCTGTTGCAGGGCATCCTTGCCATATGAGACAGTTGCTTTAAATATGTGCTTCTTCAACCAGAAAGGTCATTAAGATGGTTAAGAGCTCACACTTCAGGCAGACAGAGCTCAGCCAAGTGTCAGCTCTTCCAGTAGCCTAGCTGTGTGACCTTGTGCAAGTGGATTCACCTCTCTGTGCCTAACTCAATCTATAAAGTGCAGTTATAATTGGTGTCCTAGGTGAAATAACACATTAAGTGCTTAGCACAGTGCCTGGCATAAAAGCAGGGCAGCTATCTGTGGGGTGATGGTTGTGGTGGTGGCCATTTATATAAAGGGAGCAGTTGGAAGCCTGTGCCACTGGGCAGAAGCTATAATCTAGTTGGAAAGGACTCTAGAGCCAGGTTGCCTGGGTTTGAATACTGGCTCTCACACCAAGTATAGCCTTAGGCAATATGCTTAATCTATCAGTGCCTCAGTTTCCTCATTTGTAAAGTGGACATGATTTTGTGCCTATCTTGGGCTTTGTGGTGATAAATAAGTTCTATTGGTAAAGCCAGTTCCTGGCACATAGTTAATGACTATATAAGTGTTAGCTCTGCTATTAATATTTCTGCTGCTCAGTGGGGGTAGGATATAGTGGGTAGCAGAGACTGCTCTGGGTGTTTGGAGGCTGCAATGTGTGGACCAGATAGACTTCCATTACATGTCTCACCGGTTCTCTAACTTCAGACTATGCTTGTGAGGAATGCTGTGAAGAAGGCCTCTAGATAAAAATGGTGAAGACTGGGCCTTCAGGACTCAAAACAAACAGCCACATCGAGGGTTAGAAGGACTAAACCAAGGGCAGGGATGGAGGTGTGGGGGATGCGGGGGGAATTGGGGGCGGGGGGAGAGACATCTGACCCCTGGGCCATAGAAGGCCCTAGAAGTCATTTGGCCTGGCCCTGCCAAGGCATTCTTGGGAGAGTTAATTAAATGTTTGACCAAATATAGCAGGCTAATTTTTAAGCTGATAATTTTGTATGGCAGAAAAAAGGTTCCCCACCCTGCAAAGTCTCATACTTGGCTACACACTATAAGCTGCGGGGAGCAGTTACGGGGAGCTTTTTTGTTGTTGTGGTTAACTCTCAACCAAGGCTATTTTTTCCCATTGCTTTTCAGAGAGAGAGTAGAAGGAACAGAAAGAGAGAGGGAGAAACATTGATTGGTTGCCACATTACATGCCCCAATTTGGGACTAAGAGCAAACCCCATCCAGGTACATGCCCTTGATCAGGAATGGAACCGTGACTTTTGGTGCATGGCTGATGCTCCAACCACTGAGCAACACAGGGAGCTTTTGACACCCACGAGCCCAGGTTATCCCCAGACTAGTTCTCTGCCCAGGAGGGTGGGCATTCTGAGACAGCAGGGTTTTCTAGGCCCCCAGGGGGTTCCACAGTGCAGCCAGTTTGGGAATTTGGAATTCGGAAAGCAGTGCTCCAGGAATGGGCCCACAAAGTCAAGTGGATACCAGGTGGGTTTGCATTTGAAGATTCAAGCATCGAGACCTTGGTTCAGGGAACATTATAGGAAGGTCTTTGGTTTTAGGAACCTCCCCCAGTTAATTACAGGAAATGCTCTTGGTTTCATGAGGCAGGACCCAGAGCTGGAACCACCTGTCCCTAGCTTTGACAAGTGTGGACTCACTGCGATCCCACTGGTAACAAGATCCCTGAGGTCAGCTTCCTTTGGTACAGATTCTGGAAACCCTGGCTCATGCCATTGCAGCTGAGTCTCGTGAACAGCCTAGTGACAGCTACATTGACCGAGTGTGTGAGGAAACAAACCTGGTCTCTCTCTATGTGATTGTGGGCCCGACTCTGGCTTCTCAGAATCAACATATAAAACATTAAGGGTTAACATTGTGTGTAAAGTTAGTTACACATAAATTAAATCCGGATCCTTCTGAAACTTTATTTAGGCAGGTAGACAGAATGAGCTTTGCAGAGAGGGAGGGAGGGAGACTGACCAAGTGGGAGAGAAAGGAGAAAGTGCATCCGGGTTCTTTGGCTCTAAGAGAGCTTTTCTGTGTTACACCCCAATGAAGTTATCCTTTTAGACATTATTTCAGGTTCAGAACTCTGAACTTTCAAAAGAAAAAAGTCAGTTATAGGAGTAGATAGAAGAAATGCATGTATAAAGCAACAAAAGGGTGTAGGGGACATCTGTCATGCTTACATTGTAATAAAAATATAGAAACATTTAAACTAATAATAAAATAAAGTATATCATGGTTGATGATGGAGAAAGGAGGACTGAGACCACAGGGCCTGAGCTATGGAAGACCCCCATAGGACAGGCCACCGTGAGCCAGCCGGTTCCATCAAACTCTTCAACAGTCATGTCCTTTAGCCCCTAGTGTCGCTCCTTTAAACTTCTCTTTTAGGGGTGCATTTTCTGAACTGTGGCAGATTCACTTTTCTTTCTTTAAACCCTCACCCGAGGGTATGTCTTTATTCAGTTTTAGAGACAGGAAGGGAGAGAAACATCGATTAGCTGCCTCCCATACACTCCCTGACCAGGGATGGAACCCACGACCTAGGGATGTGCCCTAACCGGGAATGGAACCCACAACCTTTTGGTGTACGGGATGATGCTCCAACCAGCTGAGCCATCCAACAGGGCAGAGATTCACCTTTCATCAGGACTGGCAAGCTGAACAGCTTTTGTCATATGGGGAGAACCTTAGAGAATGTTCCTTTTGCCTGTTGGTGCAATGATGAGAATCATTTTTGTTTTCTTTCAAATGAAAGAGCATTTCTGTTGATGGCCTCTCAGTGTGTTTGGTTAGGGATGGTTCATAGCACGTTTATTGTAAAGAAAGGCACACAGGGCATCAGGGTTTGCCAGCCATGACTTGGGAGCTCCGAGTAACATGCATGTGAGTTTTTGCCAGTTACACATGGCACTTTCTCATGTGGCACCACTGTCAGAAGCGTGGCTGCACCGCTTGTGCTTTTCTCATTGCTGGGTAGTGTGCTTGCCCCTTTTCTTCCTCTCATCTCTGCAGAGCAGGAAAGGAGATGGCGGTGGAGCTGGGTGCCCTGTTTGTTCCCGGGAGTGAGCAGCTCTGGGTCTGGCTGTCTGGCTGTCTGGCTGTCTGGCTGCAGGGACCACTGTGTCAGGAGCTCAGAAAAGCTGAGGTCCCCCCACACCTCCGTGTCTGCTTTCTGACCTGGAGCCGGGAAACACCAGAGATAAGCCTCTGAGAACTGTGAACGATCAGATGATTGTGTGGGGAATTAAAACAAATAATAAAAAATAAATTACAGAAAGGCTACATGAAGCCAGTCAGGTATGTTTTTAACTCTAATTTTAAGTGATGCTTCTTTAAAAAAAAACACAACAACTCACTTTTAAAATCTTGACTGCAATACTATTTTAGAATTGGGTGAGACCTTCTCAATAGGTAAGAAAGTGATATAAGGGGAGATAAATGTGAGCAAAAATAGGAATATCTGGCACATTGTTCCAAAGGAGGGCCAAGTCCTTTCTAGTCACCAGATGAACTCAGTATTGTCTCATCTCTGTCAGCTACTTGGCATGTACATGGACCCTTAGGGTGTGATCAGCAAGAACACAGCAAATAGGCTTCCTTTTGGGATGTTATTTGAGGTCTTTCAACCCAGGATAGTCCTCTCTTCATTGTACAGAATAAAGAAATTTTAGGACATGATAGTCAGTCAGTTCTCTCTCTAAGTTGCATATTATCCATGGATGGTATATTCTTAAATGACCACAAGAAGATGCTGATTTTCTCAGTGTCCATCCTCAAGGCAGGAGGGCAGAACTTGTAGGCACGAGGTGGCTGTCAGTGCACACTCTTGTTTCATTTACTCAGAACAGTTGGTTCTAATTATACATCATCACAACTATGTTTCTGCGCTCAGCAAGCCCCAGGAGTCCAGGACTGAGTACTGACTCCCAGAAATTATCCACGGATACAGCCCTAGGTCTTTCCAAAAAAGTCCCTTTTTAAAATGAAGTTGGGTCAAAACTCACCCCAAAATGTAGTGTGTAGTGTCTATTCTTACACACTTTGCACTTGGCTGTCCAGAGTCTTACTAATTTCCTGGAGGTCAGTGCAATGGCGTTTTAGCAATGTTGAAAACACATCCTTTAACACTCATTCTTTTGAGAATTAGAAATTAATTTCTACATAATCAATTCTTTATTTTTAATTTCAGAATTAAGTACCTAGGGAATTTATTTCATTTTCTAAATGATCCAGTTGTATAATTTAATACCTGGTCATTATGGTAGATTTGGAATACAAAATAGCACACAGAATAAAATAAAATCACCCAAAATACTTTACCTCAAGAATTATTATTAAAATACTAGAGGCCTGGTACACGAAAATTTGTGCACTTGGAGGTGTCCTTCTGCCCATCCTGCACCCTCTCACAGTTCAGGAGCCCTCAGGGGATGTCCAACTGACAGCTTAGGCCTGCAGGGGGTCAGGAAGGAGAGAGCCTAGGCCGCAGTCTGGCCTCCCTCTGCAGGAGGCGACTAGGTGGGCCGATCAGGGGATGGCCTGGGCCAGGGAGCCGCCGGCTCTGCCCACTCCCATCACCCCTCGCCTGCCACAGGTTGCTGCCCCCTCACAATAGCCCTCCCCTTCTTCTGCCCGCTGGCACACACCTTGGCTGGCCTGGTGGCACCTGCTTGCCGGCTGCTCCCCCTGCCAACTGGTCATTCTGACGTTTGGTCAATTTGCATATTACGCCTTTATTATATAGGATGGTCTGTCTGCTTCCAGTGTCTTCTTTTACTTTCTGTATAAACACACATTTATTTTAAATTGGGATTGTACTGTTTCCTCTACTTAATGTACTGAAATCATTTTACCTCATCATTAAATATTTTTCTGCAACAAGCTTTTTTTGTGGCTGTATCTTGTTCTGTGTGTAAGTGCATCCTTATATTTTTGTCGTTTTTCTATTGTTAAGACAGTAACTGGTTTCGTGTCTTTTGCTACCATCTTAATGTGATCATCTTGATACTCTTTGTTGTAGAAGATAAGCAATGGAATTGGAAATGTGGTGTCTTTCCCCAGTTGGAGATGTGGGACAATATAAATGTATTTTTTTAACCTTACATCTAAACATAGAAGCATTTTATTTTTGCTGTTTCTCCTTAAAATGGTACTTGGTTTTCTTCCATAATTCCCTGCACAAAGCATTTAGCTAAATGATCTCAATTGTTAAATAAAAACTGATTAACAAATAGATGCTTAGATGTTAACAGATGTCTTCAGAGTGCCTGTATATAATTAAACTAACTAAATCTTACTGTAATAGTGAGAGTTGGGTAAAAACAAATTATTATCATCAAAGATATTTCATTGTAAGACAACCCAGTAAACAGAATCTGTAATATAATATAAAAATCTGGTATCTCTTGTAATAAGTATGTTATCAGATTTTTGGATCTGGTATTAAATATATGACATTTGTGGCTGCTACAAACTTTACGTTCAGCAAGAATGGAAACATGATTTAGAAAAACAACACAATTCTTTTTATAACTTGTAAGTCAATAGTAAAATATTTTCTAGACTTTTCTTTTTCCATAAATTAAAGAAATGATTATTCTGTGTTCAAGTGGCCTCAAATTAGAGTCCATGATAGAGCTTGTTTGTAAAATTCTTGTTGAACTCATTTTATGGGTTTTCATGGATAGACAAAGTAGTTTATTAAGATGAAACCAGATTTGATTTTTTTCAGAGATATTACCAATATATAATGTAACATTGAGTTATTTTCACTTATTTTTATCTCTTAACCCAAAGCCACCAGACACTCTAAACACTCAGAAACTTTTTTTATAAATCTCTCCCACCTGCTCTTTGATCACACCTGCTTTGAGGAGAAGAAAGGCTGGTGTGGTTTCGTGTCATTGAAGGCCAAGTTCTCCATGAAACTTCCACGTCAGTTTCCTCCTCCTCTTCATCTTTTCTCCCCAATCTTCTCCTTTTGTATTCAGCGCTAGGGAAGGCAGGACCAATATCGACCAGACAGAGGTCCCACCGATGGGGTAAGTGCCATATAGTCCCTGTCTCTCCCTCTGCTACTTTTTCTGCAAATGTGGAGCGCGGTATTCTGGTTTCGGTGGAGTGGTGAATGAAGGATTTGGGATTATGAGGCTAGGGTTGGAGCAAGGCAGTAGAGAGCAATTATGAAGTGGTACCTGACGGGTGGAGAAGCCCTCAGCCTAGTCATTCCGTGTTCATAGTGCTTGAGGACCATCCTGTGTCAGAAGCTCATTGTGTGTGCCTCTGGCCAATTTGGGCCTGAGCAAACCACATGAAATAGAAAAAAATTCCTTTACATTTCTTATTCCAACCGTGCCATTTTTCTTTTCTTTTCTTTTTCTTTTTTTTTCTTTATTTTTTTATTTTTTTAGGCTTTTAAAGTAACATTTATTTTTTTTAAAGTTAACATGTGTCTATATATGAAACTGAAAAACACAAGCAAAGAACAAAGCCATCCATAATCACAAGCAGTTTACAGTTTGATGAGTTCTTCTAAGTCCTGTGTATCTACACAACTAAGCTTTCATTTTATGTAATTAAGATGGTACAGTTATGTATCATGCTTTCTCACACATCATGACTATTTACCAATTCAAAGTCCCAAAGCTATGAGTATTTTGATAATACCCTACATCAACTCAATCTGGAAGAAAATGTAATCCTGCCTTATTTGGTGACAAAAATTTCATAAAGGACAAAAATAGCAACAGACCTCTAGATAAAAGATATTCACAAAGTTACAGTTAAAATACTGTGTTCCCTTAATGTTCCATTAAAAATGAGACCAAAGCAGGAGTACACAAAGTATAATGCTTCTAAGAGAATTAAGATTTAGACTTTAAAATATTAGCAAAGTACTTAACAACATATTCCTATAGCACAGTCTAAAGAGAGGCATGCACATCACATTCACTGGTTATCACCACAATGTGAATATGAACACGTACACACACACCCTTCACATGAACAAGTCCTGATGTCCATTTCTCAGGTGGTTCAACAATTCCATGTCCAAGATGTCATTTTCTTTTCTGAATATATTAAGTTTAGCCACAATCTGCCATCTAGATGAGGTCAGATTTATTTATGAACTTTACACTTAAACTCCTTTTATGCATTGTGAAACTGAATTTAGAAAGTGAATTTCCTGAACATCATATTCCTTTTTATTTTTTAAGTTAAGAGGCTCCTCCCTGAGGCCTGTGGGGGAGGTTGGGTTCCCCTTCAGGGCACTTGCAGGCCACCCTCCTGCACCTCAATCCCCTCAGAATCCCTGTTGACTTCCCCTGAGACACTGCTGGGACAGCTACAGCGACTGCAGCCCTGTCATTCCTCTTACCTGCCCCCGCTTCCCCACCAAGGCACCAGGTCCTGCCCACCCCAGCCCATAGTGTGCCCATTTTGCCCATGGGATAGAGTTGGGTCACTGACCTTCCCTTCTGGAACGTGTGTGCAGTTCATCCTCAGACTCTGCCTCGGCTCTTCTCTCTGCCCCAACCTCTTCCATCCCTGTTGCTCTTTCTTCTCACTCTTTAGGTCTCAGCCTGAATGTAGGTGTGCAGAGAGCTTTGCAAGACCCTCAGACCTGCCTTCTGAAGGCTGGGTGCATGCTGCCTTGTGACTTTGAGAATTATACTCCACTGTAGTTTAATATGTGGCCATAGAGCTAATTTTGTGTTCAATTCCATTTCATTGCCCATTGCTCCTTGGTAACAGAATCTCAACAGAATATCAGTACTGCGACATTTTCTAGCGTGCCCCCCTCCCCTCTTTCAGGAAGGTGAACTATGTGCTGCTCTCTGGCCAGCGAGATGTAAACAAAAGTGGGAGGGCCCCTTTCCCTTTTTCCTATTATTTTCTATTTCTTGGAATGCCTTTAAAATGGCGGGAGCTCCAGCAGCATCTTGTACTTAAAGACAGCAGAATGGTGGTCTGGAATAGTGGAGGACAGCCATTGGGATAGTGACATACCAGCCCTGGCTGGCGACCTTGCACCAGGTCTCCTTCATGTGAGAAGATAACGACTTGCATGTTTAAGTCTCTACATTTTTGTGCTTGATGATCCTGTCTTGCTGCTGAGCACTGACTAGAATGAGCTTCTCATTACTGCCAAATACTTCTGATGCTTCTGTTCTTCCCTGGTAAGTTTCTCCTCCTGTTTCACACAATAAACAAGTTGGTTCAAATTTAAACTGGACCCTGGAACAAGTCAAGAAACAACATCCTTCATAGTGAGTGCAAAGGCAGGTGTGTGCTGTTCCTTATGCACATGTGAGGCTCATGTGAGAGGACATAGTTATAGACAAAGGAGGGCTTGGCCTGGAGGGCCTGTCAGCCAGGGACACGGCCCAGCCCTGTGCTTATCCTGAGGTCACAGCTGCGTTAGTGCCAGTGAAAGTGCCTGTGAGTGGTTTGCTGTATGATGCGGGCTTTTCCAAAGGCGAGGCCCGTATTTCCTTCAAGCTACTGTGGTGGTGTCCTTCCAGCAAGGGGGCGCAGCGTGAATCCGGCCAGTTCTTCATGGCCACTGACTGGTGAAGGGAAATGGACACTGACTGGTGAAGGGAAGGGGACACTGATGGGGGAAGGGATGGAGACACTGATTGGGGAAGGGATGGGGACACGGACTGGGGAAGGGATGGAGACATTGATTGGGGAAGGGATGGGGACACTGACTGGGGAAGGGATGGGGACACGGACTGGGGAAGAGATGGGCACACGGACTGGGGAAGGGATGGGGACACGGACTGGGGAAGGGATGGAGACACTGATTGGGGAAGGGACGGGGACACTGACTTACTGGGGAAGGGATGGGGACACTGACTTACTAGGGAAAGGATGGGGACACTTACTAGGGAAAGGATGGGGACACTGACTGACTGGGGAAGGGATGGGACACTGATTGGGGAAGGGATGGGGACACTGACTTGGGAAGGGATGGGGACATGGACTGGGGAAGAGATGGGGACACTGACTGACTGGGGAAGGGATGGGGACACTGACTGGGGAAGGGATGGGACACTGTCTGGGGAAGGGATGGGGACACTGGGGAAGGGATGGGGACAGTGACTGACTGAGGAAGTGGTGGAGATGATATTTTTCCTTCCAGGTGCTCTAAGTCAAGTATGCCTTGGTAGGTTGAATAGGGAATGAAAAATATGACCACTAATTCTTGTTAAAACACACACACAACATGTACCCTTTCAATAGCATTGGCCACCATGATCAAGGCTGAATTAAGAGCGTTTGGATAGTAACCTTCTATGTGAGTAAATTAGAGGATTATATTTGATTTGCCAGAGAACAATTGGATTGCTTTTATAAGCCTCTTTTCTTTCCAGGCAACTTTGTTGTGCTGGGTCTCAAAGGGGACTGAGCCTGTGTTCCCTTGTTGGAAGACTATCCTAAACATAATTAGCAAAGCAGAGAGGAGGTGGCATGGGTTCATGTGCCCTTTCTTTTTTCAGTTGAAGGACTCAGAGCATCTGACAGGCTGAGCTGTATCAAATGTTCTAGAAGGTGGCATGGGAAGGCTGTGGTGATTTACATGAAACCTCCGCTCTGGCCTTGTGACTGGTCGCCTGGTGGAATGGAAGGCGATGCTCTCCAGGTGCTTGTTGCCCTCCTCGCCTTTACTCAACTGAGGACAAGTGGCCCACACCTGAGAAGTGGAGATGAAGAGGACGCTTTCTGCAGAACAGTGGCATTTCAGAGCTGGAAGGAGCTTAGACACCGATGAGTCACTTCACAGGGAAGCAGACACAAAGCCCCCGTGGGAAATGCTGGCTCAGATCAGACAGGGATTGTGGTGTGTGCGGGCACAGGCCGAGTTGCTCTGCGACACGGAAGCCTGGCTCTAAGCACATTTAGCAATGAGGACTTACTCAAATTAGGGAGAAAGAAGATATTGCTGGTACCAACTTTTGGTGGTTGTGAGATTAGAATTAGACAAATGTGTATGAAGCAGTTTCAGTTATGATTGCTGTGTGGCCCCACCTCAACTCAGAGGCTTCCACCAGTAACCGGGGCTGTGGTCCACTGGGCGCTCCGCCTGCTCCTCCTGGTATGACCCTATGGCCACACTCCACTGGCAGAGGGCTCAGCCGTGATGCTCTGCCCTTTCTCTTTCAGCGGATCTCTCCACGTGGCCCCCTCTGTGTCCTGTGCTCTGTGACTTGTAGAGTAATCGGTCACAGGTCCTGCAGGGCTCTGAGGGGACAGCAACAGAGACTGCCAACCCTTCCAAGGTGGAGACCCCGAGCTGGCGCAACATCTTACCCCAGGGCCAGCTGTGCTCAGGAGGAAGGGACTGCAGAGGATGTTTGTCAGTGGGACCCTGTTCAGTTTGGGCATTGGCAGGGCAGACAGCTAATACTGGTGTAGGCTCAGGGCCAGGCTCAGGCCAGGCTTAGAGCCAGGCTCAGGGCCAGGCATAGGGCCAGGCTCAGGCTCAGAGCCAGGATCATGCTCAGGTTCAGGCTCAGGGCCAAGCTCAAGCTTAGGCTCAGGGACAACAATGCTCGCTGTGCTTTGTTGATGGGAGTAGTGGTATTGAGAGTTGTTTTCATCGTTTTATTATTGTTTGAAATAGACATAGATGGAAAACAGTTCATAGAGACATTTTGAAAGATTAAACACTTTTTTCTAAATCTCCTAGTTTATACCTGTAACATCACTGTCACCGTTTTCTTGGGATAGCTGCAGTAAAACTGCAGGGGGAAGTTTTTTTGTTTTTTTCTAGTAGGGCATTAGAATAAATTCCCTGACTCAATGGTTCTCCAGTGAGCTTCCCAAGTCCTTCATTAAGGCATGTCTGGGTTGGGGCAAGAGAATCTGCATTAATCAGTATAACACTAAGAATTATAACATTGAAATTGTTCAAGTTAGAAAGTTAATGTCTGCATTTTCTCCTCATGATATATATATCACTTCAGAGCATTGCATTTTTAGGAGAAGTGAGAAGTGGGAAATCTCCATTTTTCCTCCAATGAGATTCCTTGCCTGCTTCCATGCGATTTTAGGAGCCATGGCTGGAGAAGCGAGGCCCAATCTACCCTCAGGGGTCCTGCCTCAGCCCTGAGCAGCCTCCACAAGGTGGATGTTACCAGGAGCACCATTCTTCTGTGAAGAGCAGGTTGTTAGATTGTTTTGTGAAAGATGCTTGAAAAATGTTTGGATTTGAGGAGACTTCCATGTGTCTTGTTCACACGATGTGATTAGAGGCCTAATTGAAGACTTTCCTTCCTGCAAAAGTCGTCTGTCTAATTATAAAAATTATACATTCACAATTTTAAGTTTTCAGACTATTTAAAAGTATAGGAAGAAAGGAAAAATAAACTTGAGTCATTCATGGCGGCATTGCTATTTAGGTGTGTGTCATCCCAGGCTTATATGCATGTGCATTTGCTTTTAAATATTCCCATTGGAAAGTCTTCAAGAAACTTTCAAGTTTAGCTGTTTGCTGGAGGGAGAGAAAGAGAGAAACCCCATTCTATTTTTGCTCCTATGTTTTAAACTTTGCTTTACTTACAGTCTCTCCTTAGAAGCTTGACTTTAAAATTTCGTTTCTTACTGCTCTGGATCCTTTCCCGTCTAGCTCACACTGATGCCATCCCTGTGCTTCCAGTGAAACCTGAGCTGACCACACGCTTGTTTGAGCTGAGTGTGCCTGCCACGTGCTCCTTTCTCGGCTGCATCTTCCCTTGTGTTTGCCTTTAACCACGTGATCTGGGAATCCTGGGGCTGAAGGTTTCTGCCTGGACTGAATTGTGTAGCATTTTGCTCATAATATCTGAGGAGCACAGATCTCCACTATAGAGTAGCCTTTTCCCAAGGTTTTTGTTACTCTCTGAGACCTACCTGTATTGCTGTTTGTGCATATAATGGGCCATATAATTTTTTAAAATATATTTTATTGACTTTTTACAGAGAGGAAGGTAGAGGGATAGAGAGTTAGAAACATCGATGAGAGAGAGACATCGATCAGCTGCCTCCTGCACGTCCCTACTGGAGATGTGCCCGCAACCAAGGTACATGCCCTTGACTGGAATCGAACCTGGGACCTTTCAGTCCACAGGCTGATGCTCTATCCACTAAGCCAAACCGGTTTCGGCTGGGCCATATAATTTTGACCCAATTAATTGTTAACTTGATTGGTAATAAGGCCACTGAGTCCTATGCTTTTAAGCTACTCAGACATTGGGGAGGAGTGCACTGGGCAGACTGGAGAGCAGGAGTCACACACCACACTTTTATTTTCATCTTGCTGACCAGGAGCAGGCCCATGATTCCAGGTTGAAAGGGCAGCTGGAAAATATCATAGCATTGACATTTGGTAAAAATTATGCTGAAGAAGAAATTAACAATCAGTACTGGGCATGCCAACAGCTTTGCCTTGCAGTGAGTCATCTCTGATTCAGGCCTTACTACTTCCAATGCTACTAATGGCATAGATAAAAATAATAACCATTTTGATAATACCTTAAATTTGGAGATCACTAGACAGTTGCATCCTGTACCCACAATATGTCCAGGGTGGGATAAGAGCTGTGTCCTCAGACCTGGTGCTGTAATGTTCTCTCTGGTACTGGAACTGGTACCAAAATGCAAAGGCCCCTTTCTGGTGTTCGTGTCTGAAATCTTTATTGCTCATTTTTTCACTTTTTTTTTTTTAAATTAAATCTTTATTATTCAGATTATTACATTTGTTTTTCTTTTTTCCCCTCCATAGCACCCCTCCACCCAGCTCCCACCCTTCCCTCCCTCCCGTTGACCTCATCCATAGGTGTATGATTTTTGTCCA
>JAAGEH010000020.1:5325682-5375098 GCA_011751065.1 Lasiurus cinereus
CAGCCTCAGCACGAGGGTCTCAGCCTCAGCCTCAGCACGAGGGCCGCAGCCTCAGCACGAGGGTCTCAGCCTCAGCACGAGGGCCTCAGCCTCAGCACGAGGGTCTCAGCCTCAGCCTCAGCACGAGGGTCTCAGCGCCTGCAGCCTCAGCACGAGTGTCTCAGCCTCAGCACGAGTGTCTCAGCCTCAGCCTCAGCCTCAGCCTCAGCGTGAGGGTCTCAGCCTCAGCGCGAGGGTCTCAGCGCCTGCAGCCTGGCCCCAGCGCCCCAGCCCCCCAGCCCCGTCCCTCTCTCCCGCAGGCGTCGCCAGCAGCGGGGACTCAGTCCAGCACTGGGAGGAGGACGGCGGGGTGCCTAGCAGAGCTCCGTTAGTCCGCGTTCCATGCCTGCATTTCTCCATTGCGGGGCCCAGCCCGGCGCCCTGTGCTGCGGGGCACGTCCCCCCAGGCCCCGGGGCCTCGACCTCGCCGGCGAGCCCGCCTCCAGGCCGGGGACGTGGGCGACTCCTTCCCTGGATCCCGGTCCCCCTCAGTCATTATTTCTTTAAATAGGTTTTCAGTATCTTGCTCTCTCTCTTCTTCTGGCACCCCCACAATTCTGATGTTGGTACGCTTGAAACTGTCCCAGAGGCTCCTTACATTATGTTCACATTTTTGGATTCTTTTCTCTTCTTGCTTTTCCAGTTGAATGTTGTCTGCTTCTTTATATTTCAAATTTTGTACTTGATTCTTGCCTTTCTCTAGTCTGCTGTTAGGACTCTGTATAATATTTTTTATTTCAGTCAGTGTATGTTTAATTTCTATTTGGTCCTTTATCATCTTTAGTTGGACCTTTTCCATCTCTAGTTGGCTCTTTTGCATCTCTAGTATGTCCTTTTTCATCTCCTCTTGGGTCTTGCTAAATTTATCCATCTTTTCTAGCATATTCTTGAAAAACCTTATAAGCATGGTTTTGAACTCTATATCCAGTCTTTTTTTTTTTCCTCCATTTCTTTTGTTTGTGATCCCTTCCCTTGTCTCGGCATTTTCACTATGCCGGGGAAACTTCTGTGTTGGATTCAGCCTTATGATACCAGACTCAAAGCCGCAGATGCCTCTGTTGAGCTTGGGAGGGGTGGAGTCTCAGGGCTTAAGGGACCGCCTTGCCTTCCAGTCGGTCCTGCCCTCCACTGCCCCTGAGTCTCACATGACTGGGTAATGGCTGGAGCCGTCCTTGTGCCTCTAACCGCTGCCTTTCCAGCTCCCCTGCACACCAGGACCACACGAGTCTAGGTCTCTAGGGTTTCATCCTAAACAGGGGCTTAGTGGAGTCAGAAGTGGCACAGTTGGGAGGGTCTATCCCCCACCCACTTGCGAAAGCCAGCAGCACAATCAGCAGTCTGTCCTGCACGCAGTACTGTGCGCACCACCAGGCCTTTGATCTTTTGCGACTCCCCTAAGTTTCCGTGCACTTCTCCCTTTTCACAGTCCAAACTTCCCCCGTATGAGTTTCGGCTGGATCTGGGGTTTAGTGTCGTAGGATAAGGGGTTCAATGCCTTTGAGAGTCTCCGTTTCCCTCCCGCCAGAGAAAGCCAGCCAGGTACTCCGGCACCACGCGCGCGTCTCCGTACCTCAGCTTTTTGCAGCTCCTCTGGGTCTCTGTGAGCCCCTCTCTTTCCTTCTAGTTGTAGAACTTCCACTCAGCCAGCTTTCCTGTGGTTCTGGATGATGTCCCTTCTGTCTTTTAGTTGTAGTTTTGAAATTGTTGTGCGAGGCAGCAGTGTAGGTGTTTACCTATGCCGCCATCTTGGATCCATCTCCCATTTTTTCACTTTTTTTGCTTCATTCCCTAACAACATCTTTGTCTCATTGGTGTTTTCCCACACCCTTTGCTTCTAGTGCATTATACCACATTTTGATTACAGGGATTATGCTAACATTGAGAATCATAAAATTGAAATTCTTTAAGTTGGAAAGTTAATTTTTTCATTTTATGTTCCCAATATGTATTACCTTAGAGAATTACATTTTCAGGAGCAGAAAGAAATGTAAAATTACTCTTTCCCTTCCATCTGATAAGCAGGCTGTTCTTTTAGTCATGTGGGTTCAGTGCCCATGAAAGATGCTGAAGTCCTGACCTGCCGGAGGTGGACCAGATGGCCTCCACTTAACAAAGGAAATGGAGGGTGTGCCAGAGGTCTCTATGATGTCCTTTTACCTTTTCCCAAAGAGCTCAGTTTCAAGTTACAAATTAAAAAATCCTATGTAATAAAAGGATAATATGCAAATTGACCCTAATGGCAGAATGACCAGAACAACCATCAGACCAGTCACTATGAGGTGCCTGACCATCTCTTGGTTCTTTTCCCTGGCCGGCAGGCTCCGATTGCCTGATGGCCACCCACGATGGGGGCAGGGCTGGCAAGTAGGCGGAAACAGCTGACCTCCTTGGTCCCTTCCACCGGCCATCAGGCACTGATCACCCAATGGCAGGGGTAGGGCCAGCTGCGGGCAGCAGGGGAAGATGGCCCTGATTGCCGGCCAGGCCCGTCCATGCATGAATTTCGTATGCCGGGCCTCTAGTACTTGTTATAATAGAGGTGAATGAAATAAGACCTATGGAGAAATGGAACTCTTGGGAGAAGTACATCTCAGAGATTGATCCTGATGAACAAGAACTAAGAACTTTGTGCAGTGTTGAATGTGGATGGTCCTGGTTGGGGTGTGTGTGCCTATAAGACAGCTTCTGACCACTGTTAAACTTCTGCATGTAGTTAGGCTCCCTGCCTTCATGCCCAGATTCTCTTCCAAAGCCCATAACAGCTTGGTTTTAAGATCAAAGCCTGAGATGTGGAACTCCATTTGCTTTCAAAAGACATTGACATATTTTGGATGTGGCTGGGGCGGGGAGGGGGGCTGTGGGGGGGAGGAAGGATGGAAGAGTGTCTGTCTGCTATGTCTGTGTATTTTCCTGAAGTGAGAAGGAGCTGGTACACTAGTCATGCCCACCAGCTACACCCACCAACCAATCAGAGCAAGTATGCAAATTAACCCAACCAAGATGGCTACAGCCACAGAGAGCAGGAGGGAGACTTGGGTTGTCTCTGGCAATGGAGGCCTGCCTAGGCCTCCGCTTAAGGCAACAAAGTTTCAATGGCTACTGCCACAGAGCAGCAGAAAGCTTGGCTCTGCTCCAGGCTTCAAAGTTTCTACTGTAGAAGATAAATAAATCCCAGATACCAGGGCCTCCACTTGGGTCACTGGAGGCATGGCCGGCCTGGAAACCACCACAGGCCCCTTTCCCAGGCCAGCCCATGCCCCAATGGAACCAGGACACCCTTCAGGGCAAACCAGATCCAGAACACCCTTCAGGGCAAACCAGCTGGTCCCCCACCCATGCACCAGGCCTCTATCTTATCTACTAAAAGAGTAATATGCAGATTGATCATCACTCCAACACACAAGATGACTGTCCCCATGTAGTCACAAGATACTGCCCTCATGTGGACACAAGATGGCCAGCAGGAGGGCAGTTGGCAGGGACCAGGCCTGCAAGGGAGGGCAGTTGGGGATGATCACAAGCCTGCATGGGAGGGCAGTTAGGAGTGACCAGACCCACAGAGGAGGGAAGTTGGGGGTGACCAGGCCTACAGGGAAGACCAGTTGGGGGGGCCCCAGGCCTGCAGGGGAGGGCAGTTAGGGTTGACCAGGCCCATAGGGTAGGGCAGTTAGGGGCAAACAGGTTGTCAGGGGAGCAGTTAGGCATTAATCAGGCTGTCAGGGGAGTGGTTAGGGGGTGGTCAGGCTGTCAGGCAGAAGCGGTTAGGGGCAATTAGGAAGGCAGGCAGGTGAGCAGTTGGGAGCCAGCAGTCCTGGATTGTGAAAGGGATGACTGACTGTCAGTTTAGGCCCAATCCTACCTGGATGGGATTGGGCCTAAATGGGCATTCGGACATCCCTCAAGGGGTCCCAGATTGGAGAGGGAGCAGGCTGGGCTGAAGGACACCACCCCACTGTGCATGAATTTTGTGCACAGGCCTCTAGTTTTAAATAAAACCAGGAAGCGGAAATACAATGTACATTCTTTAGCTCAGAGGTGGGGAACCATTTTTCTGCCAAGGGCCATCTATATATTCATAACACCATTTGCAGGTCATACAGATTTATCAACTTAAAAATTCACCTGCTATATTTGGTCAAATATTTACTTAACTCGCCCCTGATGCTTAGGCAGAGACAGACCAAATGATTTTGTGGACCTAATGTGGCCACCTGTGCTAGTAATGATTTTTAAAACTTGTTTGAAACATAATGTGAATCTTTAGTTTTTAACTATTTTCTGCCTCAAACACATGATTATTTTAAAAATCTTCATCTTACTAAAAAACACTAATGGAAACCTGAAATTAATTGATAATCTGGTTTTCATAAGTCGCAATTGAAAATCATTAAAATGAGTAGGATTTTTCTTAGTTGTACTTTTTGTGTGTATCTTTTTTTGTTTGTTTAATAAAATGCTCTTTGGATGACCAACATTCCCTGAGTGTCTGGCATTGTTTTACCTAAAAGGACCTGTACCCATATGTACATACAACATAGATGTAATTATTATTCATGTGACTGTTCTAAATGGAAGTGGATACACATTTTGTATTTCTATTTGTGTTTTGTCTGAATCAGGACTGGAAATGATTAATTACAGGGCAATATTTCTTGTCAAGTTGTGAATAAATATGTTTAGCATTAGTGTAGCTGTTCACAAACAGGAAAATCCATTGTGCTTGCCAAGCAGTTGATTAAAAACAGGCTCAATTCATCACTTAGTCTCTGTAGGAAAGATCTTTACATTCCTATTGTTTGGCATTCAGTAATTAAATCTCTTTAAACATTTTAATTAGGCTGAAGGCCACCCAAAGCCTTTGCTCTCAACTTGAAAATACTTTCAGCTGGAAAAGGCAGGAAGCTGTTAGGGCAGCTTGTCACTTGCCCAGGCTTCTGAATCCTCCAACTGAGCTTCCCAAAGTCCAGGGGCACAGATATCCACTGGAAGCCGGAAGCCAGGAGAGTCCTGTTCCCGGGCTCACCTCTGGGATGAATCCAGTGCCTGGGGTGTGGCTGTCCAGCGAGCTCCAGACCTGTCCTCCGGCTGCTGGTCCAGGACTCGCATTGGAACCCCTGTATGAGTTTTGTTTGAAAGTTATGACTTAAAGAGATTCCATTTGGCAGATATTTCAAATATTTCATAACAAGAGACATTGAGTAATAAATGGCACAAGTGCTTTTATAAGCCATTTGAGGAGGGGAGCAGAGGAAAACGAGTATGGTTGCCTGATTCCCTGGCTTTCACTGAGAGCAGAGGAAATATTCTGAAAGCTGTTTTTAGTTCCTCCCTGTTCTCCCAGCCCCCCTGTGGACAGCTACAGCACGGAGGTGGTTGGCAGGGAGCTCCCAGCTAGTGTGTCACCTTGGGCAAATCACTTGGTGTTACTATGGCTTTGTCACAAGGCACCCCACACTCAGCAGCTGAAAACAATGTATCTTATTGCTCTCAGTTCCCAAGGGTTGGGAATGTGGAGCGACAGGCAGAGCTGTTCAGTACTTGGAGTTTTTTCTCCCAGCCTCGCTCACATGGGTATTTGTAGAAACTTCAGTTCCTTGTCTGTGGCCTCTCCTCCTGTCTGCTTATCACATGGGAAAAGAGCGCACACAAGAGAGAGCTCTGTTTACTAGAAGTCCGGCCCATACTCAGGTGAAGAAGTGAAGTCCATTTTCTGAGGAGAGTGTCAACGAAGTTACAGGCATATCCTTGAAACCATCACATTATATTAGCATCAGTTTCTCCATTCATAACATTGGAAAGTGAGATTTAATTGAACTTAATAATGGTAGCTATTAAGTTACCTTAATGGTCATAATCTTCAGCATCAGCATCATTATGATTTCTTAAGGATATTTTCCCTACTTTTGGAGCCTTTGTTCTTAAAATTACCAACTAAAACGTCTCATGTGAAAATTATCCGCACCTATTATATTTTATAAAACGTCACATTTTGTAAAAGCCCTTTATTTTTTAATGAATGAAATAAACGTTAATAAAATAAAATTCAAATACAATCAAACTGTAGACTGGTATCATTATGATCATGGATGAGAACATCTGTGATAACATATTACTGAATCGAATTCAGGAACTTAAAAATAATGAATTGCATTACTAAATCGGGTGTACCCCTCTCACACATAGGATGGCCAGTCCATCAGTTTCCTTAAAAATTACCCTATTATTTGTCCTATAATTCATCTCTGCTATTTTGTCTTAAGAAAATAGTGCCAACATTTTTGATGGGAAAATATGTTTTGAAAATACGTGCAGGATAGTAGTAGTTGTTGGCAACCTCCACGGTGGCCTTTAAAGGGCTGATCCCATCCCCTGATGCTCCTGTTCTGTGTAACCTGCTACCACCGCAGGGTACCTGCACTCACCCTTGACCCGGCAACTCATTGCCATCTGACCCATGAAGGTCAGTTTGTGCAAAGACTGGCTTCTGTCTGGGGGGCTGCCATTCTTTGTCATCCACAGTAAGTGTGATTTTTAACTGCATCCAGCATCAATCTGCTCTTCACCCCAGAAACAACTGGAAGGAAATACACTGAGTGGCCAGATTATTACGATCTCTAAACGCATAATAATCTGGCCACTCAGAATGTGTGTGTGTGTGTGTGTGTGTGTGTGTGTGTGTGTGTGTATTAGAGGCCCAGGCCCAGTGCATGAATTCGTGCATGGGTGGGATCTGGCCAGCCTGGCCAGGGGGAGGGGACATGGGCAGTTGGCCAGCCTGCCTGCTGGTCAAACTCCTGGTCCAGGTAACAATTTGCATATTAGTCTTTTATCATATAGAATATACACTGAGTGGCCAGATAATTATGCGTTCAGAGATCATAATAATCTGGCCACTCAGCGTATAGAAACTGATCACACTCAGTGTCTTTGAGTGTTAGGACTATCTATGATTTGTTCTGTTTTTTTGTTTGTTTCTTTGTTTTTTGTATTTTTCTATTTTCTATCAAGATCATATTTTTTTTACAATAATGAAATGCTTAAAAAGGAAAAGAACAAAGTACATGTAGGTGTTTAAACACCTGTAGCATTTTTAAAATATTTAGTTGTTTAAGGAGAAAAACATGGTGAATTTGTGTATTGTAATTCAGTACCTACAAGAAAAATATATAATTTAAGATTATGTAATATTTCAAATTTGTATAAGGATCGTATACCTTTGTAATAAGACAAAAAAAACTAAATGCGATATCTGGAGAAAATACTGGTGAATTTTTAGCTGTAACTTTCAGATTAAAATACCATGTAAATTTCTTAGTAATATTACTGGAGATAGTAACAATTTAGTATGAATCTGGCAGTAATCTTTACTAAGCCTTTGCCCCCGATCTAAACTTCAACCAGTGTAGATTGATGAGTTGTGGTCTTGTTTGGCAGTAGGATTTTGTAAATGGCCTTCAGTAATGCTTCGCTGTCTAATGTTCTCACTGTTGTTTTGCCTTCCCTCCTGTCCAGTACATTCTGCAGCACGTGGGCCTTCCTGCAGGTTGGTCTGGGAGGGGAAGGGGGGAGAAGAGAAGAAGGGAAGCACCCGTAGCAGATCAAGGCACTTCACATGTCCAGAGCAAGGCTGGCAGCAGAAACATTGAATGGCCTCAGGGACCAGAAAGGGTTTCTCCCTTTCCAGCAAGAGCTGAAACAGAGAGGTTTTATTTCTCTTCTTTTTCACTTGTTATTATTAATGGCATTGTGTTTAGAAAAATGCACCCCCCCCCCAACTTTTGGACCCTTTGTTCTTAAAATTACTTGAATCATTTGCTAATAGTTAACTTCATTACATGTATTCCTGTGATACAACTGATGTTCATTCTTTGAATTTAATTTTATTTTCTGAATTGGTTGGTCAAACCTAATGGGATAGTCTCCAAAGTACTAAATTAACTAGCATTCATCGTTTTCACAAGTATATCTGCACTAAACCATATACCTTATAGACGGCAGATACAGTTTCAGGGACTACTTAGGGAGATAATGGGTTTTTATATGTTAAGGCTTAGGCCGAGTTCCTTGAGCTTCACTGTAAAACTCACCTTTTCACCCTGAAGTCTCCTCGGGAGGGAGAGACCATTAAACTGCACCACATGCTCAGTGTAAATTCCACTCGGCTGGATTCAGGTTTGTTCTTAAATGGGGTTATTTAAGGGAAAAGTCATTGAGAAGAATGTATAATGTTGTAATGTTGTCTTGTCTGTACTTGGTTAGTTAAAAAACGCACATTACTTTTAAGACTCATTTTCCTTTAAAAAGCCCCATTGTTACATAATGCTTTCTTGATTGTGATGGGGTTTCCTTTTCCTGCAGTCCTAGAGCCACATATTTGTGGACATGATATTGTTTATTTGTTTTCATCTATAAGAGGTTGCTTGTCCATTCACCCACTGGTCTCAAGAGCTGCATCAACCTAGGAATATTGCATTTGCATTTTCTCTGAGTTAATGATGTCTGAACTAAGGCTGCATCTCATTTTAATAATAAAAAAACATTATCCCTGTGTGATGGAGATAATCTATCATTACTATCAATAACTGCTGGTGTTAATAATACTTATTTTCTCCATCAAAGGATTGAGGTAGCATTTCAAGCATATTCTCTCAGTGTTTTGTTCAAAGGAAAGTAATTATTAAAAGATCCTGAGAGCACCTTGTTTTGGGGTCTAAATCAGTTATTACAAGGTGGCAAATTGTATCATGCAAGCACACTTGTGATTGGCTGAGAATTATACAGGAGCAGTGGTCCTCGAACCTTTATCAGCCGTGCTGCACCACCAGTAGAGAAGAGAGAGTGGCTGTGGCTCCCAACTCAATACACAAGCGTGTGAGAGAAAAGCCATGAATCTTCAATACTTCACTGAGAAGCACAAATAAACATTCACAGGTTTACATACTTAATTACAATCCGTTACATGTGATGAAGAATGCACATTAGAGAATAGTGAAGCATGAGACTGGACGGGGCTGGACCCCTCCTCGGTAACATCACTTGCCCGTGTACTTGGAATGGAAAGGGGAAAGGAGCACAGCCTTTGCATCTCATCCTGCCACTTGGCGTGTGCACAGACATGCGAATGTTATAAATAAAGAAGGAAGGAAATTTTTAAATGAAGCGTTTGCTTTGCATTCAGATTTGACCACCATCACTCCGCTCTCCACCCAGTACAACATTTCTCTGCTGCTCTTCTCCCATTCCAAGTGTTCAGAAATAATTTGCTATCTCTTTCATTTGGCCGCCTGATGCCATTTTAAATTGAACTTATTTTAGCCGTATCCCATTTCATGATTCTATAAGACAACAGTAATGATCACTATCAGTCTGTGCACACGCACCCTAGCTGTTTTGCTTTCAGAGATATTTTAACTGGCGACTGCATTTGGTCAGTTGGCATGGGGAGTAGTTATTCTCTCTTTAATGACTTGGAGATGCAAGATCAGCACTCCTGAGAGCTGTGTCTCCCCGTGTCCTTTGTCAACCCCTAGATCTGTGGTGGCATCTTGCATTTGCCCTCATTGTTCAATTAGGCTTCCCAAACGTATCGGAAGCTTTTTTCTTTAGTTTTTCTTTGAACATAAATTATACTAATGATGAAAATAGCAAGTAGACAGTTAAGAAGATGTGTTTTTTTAGATGCTTGATGGAGCTAGACTTCACTGAGTGCCTCACTGCAAATTAGTTCCCTTTTCGATAAATCCAGCACCTCGCATTCCTTGGCTAACATGACCTTTGTTTAGTCTTCAGACCTTAAATTCAATTTGCCCAATCTCTGGATTTATTAGTAGTCCCCTGGGGACTCCCTGTCCTTGTGGGTGTTTGAGCAATTTGCTCAAGCAGCTAACATGTTAGGCCTACTCCACCTTATTCCTCAGCTTCTGTCTCCCCTGTCAGTGCTCTTTAGGTGGAAATAGCCTTCTTACTGCACAGTGGTTGAAAGAGGGGAAGCCACCATTTTCTCTGTTTCTACAAGGAGAAAAGGTTTTCTCTATGGATACCTCCAGCCACCAACCTTCATTGTTGAGAGGGTATCCAGCTGCCCTCTGAAAGTTTTTCACTGAATAAAATTAGTCATTTTCAGCCAATTTCAGCAGATTAGGTCATAGCAGGTAAAAGAGAAACTTCAGTAACATTCCAACTACACGTTTTGAAACTCATGAACAGGGTGTGGGGAGGCAGTAGGAAGTGAATCTCTTGGTTGCCCATCAAGGGTTTGGAGTATAATGATTGTGGGTGGAATTAATGGAAGGGCTGTTTTGAACTCTTGGTAGAGGAAATGCTAGCAGAACTTCATCCCAAGTACAGTGAACAGGCACACTGTCCCAGGTAGAGTGCAGCTATGCAGCATGACAAGGTACCATGTCAATTTTATGTCTTGTCCTTTCAAAGGATTTTAAAAAGATAGAAAACTCAGGAGACATTAGGCATTGCTTGCAATTTCATTCATCTCAATAAATGTGTCTTGACCTATGGAAACTCTGACCTGCTGTGGGAAGGGGCTTCGAAGTGGAAAGGTTGCAACACTGAAGTTCTATTTTTGTCCTCTGAAAAATTTGGAATGAACAAACCTCCACATGAACTTAGGGCTTAGTGACATACAATTGGCATTGTCACCAATTACACCGTCTGGAACACTGCAATATGGCATTTGCTAAGACCAGTTGCTTTCCGTAGGAACTCTCAGTCTAGTGCCCCATGCAACTAATTATTTGCTGCTTGGTTACTGACACAAGTTTAATAAATCAGCAAAACAGTTACTAACAATCCAAAGTTACCCCATTTAAAATTAAAGCTTTTACTATCATCTGTGAAGGCAGAGGTAAATAGGTAGTTAGCCCCTCTCCCAGTGTTAAATCTGACCCCTACTGGAGTACCTTTTGACAGCTGAGAAATGCAATTGGGACAAAGCAAGTCTGAGCAGACCATTCATCATCCCTCCCATCTATTCTCAAGGTCAGCTGCCCTCCATGTGCCACCAGGGAGAGTAAAGTTGGTCTGCAGTGCCCAACCAAGCCTCCCTTGCCGACTCTTAACTGATTATTTGTTTATTTTTAATTTTGGCTTGAAGGTTGAACTGAGTGTTCTACCAACTAGTGGGGAAAGTCAGTTGACCGCATTAGTTTCAAGCATACAATTTGCCCAAAGAAGAAAAGGTAACAGTGCACTTCTAAAACCCAGCACTGTGTCCATGGACAGTAAAAGGAGTCTGGGGCTTGAGCGGGTGACCTGGTTTCTATTGTTAACTCTTCTGCCAAGGGCCTCTCCCATTTGAAGTTATTTTAAAAGCTGATCTCACAGCAATACATTTGGTTTCACAGGTGAATTGTGGGATGCTTATAAAGGAAAATAATTGTGGCTAAAAAGAGAAGAGCACTAAAAATGTATCTATGATTTAAGAGACTAGAACCATTACTAATCATCAGAGTATTAGAGAAAGACTGAGCTTCCTCTCTGATCAATCTTGTTCAATCTTATTATATAACAAGGCCAGTAAGTAGAAGGAAATTCTATTGTAAATTAAATTCTTTTTTTATATTTTTAAAAATGTTTCAATTATAATTGACATACAATATTATATTAGTTTCAAGTATACAATCCAGTTATTAGATACTTATAAATAACTTAAGAAGTAATCACCTCAAATCTAATACCCATCTGACACCCACCATACTTATTACAATATTATTGACTGCTTTTCCTGTGCTATACTTTACATCTCCATGACTATGCTGTTGCTACCAATTTGTACTTCTTAATCCCTTCACCTTTTACTCAGCCTCCTAACACCCCTCCCATTGGGTAACCATAAAAATGTTCTCTTTATGAGTCTGTTTCTGTCCTTGTTCATTTTTTGTTTTTATATTATAGATCTCACATAGAAGTGAAACCATATGACATTTGTCTTCCCCTGTTTGACTTATTTCACTCAGCCCAATAAACTTTAGGTCCACCCATATATTGCAGATGGCAAGATTCATTCTTTTTTATGGCTGAGTAATATTCCAATGTATTTATATGCCACTTTTTCTTTACCCATTCACCTACAGATGCTTCCATATCCAGGCTATTGTAAATAATGCTACAGTAAGCATATGGATGCATATTTAGTCTTTTGTGATTCTTTGGATAAAAACCCAGAAGTGCAGTTGCTTGATCCTTCTTTGTCTCTTGTTATATAGCCTTTATTTTAAAATCTGTTTTGTCTGGTATTAGTATAGCTACCCAGCTTCTTATTTTGTTTCAGTTTTCATGAAATATCTTTTTTCATTCCTTTACTTTCATTTTGTCTGTGTCTTTTGATTTGGAGTGAGTCTCCTGTAGACAACATGTTAAAGGGTCTTGTTTTCTTATCCCTTCAGCCACCATTTATCTTTTGCTTGGAGTATTTAATTTCTTTGCTGATAGATATACATTTCTTGCCATTTAATTCTTTTTTCTTAAATCTTTTTATCCTTTCTCTTCTTCTTAAAGAAGTCCCTTTAATTGTTCCTGTGATACTGGTTTGATGGTGATGAATTCCTTTAGCTTTTTCTTGTCCGGGAAGCTCTTTATCTGCCCTCTGATTCTCTATGATAGCTTTCTGGGTAGAGTTACCTGGTTGATTGTCTTCATTTTGTTTAGTTCTTTTTCTGGAATTTTATTATTTTCTTACATTTGAGATGTGTTCTTTTCCTCATTTTCGTTGCCATCTTATCTTTTCTGTGTATTAAGCAGAATTGCTAAGTCTTGGTAGGATGGTTCTGGACAGTAGATGTCCTGTGGATTTCAATGGCACAGCCTCCCCTGTCACCTCAACTGGAAGCTATAGGTGTGACCCCCATGTGTTCCCTCTTGTTGTAGTTGAGCCTTGATTGCTTTGGAACTGCTTTACCCTCAGGCCAGGCAGCTGGGAGGACTAGCCTCAACCAGTGGAGGATCAGTTGTGCAGGGAGCAGGATATGTTTCAGTAGGGGCTCTGGTGCACGCTGAGTCCAACTCTGGAGTGTGTTGCCCATGGAGGTGCTTCAAAGTGGTCTGAAACTATCCACTGGGTACACTTGATGTGGGGCCTCCTGGGAGGTGCAGGCTAAGCTTAGCTGATGCCTATGCCCTGCCCAGGGCTACCCAGCATAAGCTACAAAGTGATCTATACATGGCTGTTACTTGTGCTATACTTGGAGATACCCAGAAGAGGCCAATTTGCTAACCAAGCCTGCCTGCTGCTAGTGCTGGGCCTGAGGCCACTTAGCAAGAAGTACAGTACATGCTGAGGTCAGAGGCTGCTTGTTTGAGGTTTGTGAATCTTTGAGAGATTTTAGGAATATCCACAGCACAAGCCAAGAGAGGCCATTGGTATGGAAAAGCCACTTAAGCAGCTGGGTTGGGCCTGCAAGTCAGGTGGGTTGTGGTCTTAAAAAATCACCAGGGTGGGTGAATAGTGTGAGCCAGGCTAATGGAGACTCAGATATGGCCCTGCTTGCCAGCTCTGTGGAGGGGAGGGCTCAGCAAAGACACAGTGACCTCTGCCTGCACTTCTGTCTGGAGAAAGCTGCCCCTTCATCCCTCGCCCTGAAGCCAGACAACCAGTTCCTCCCTGTGTGTCCCTGGGGCTGGAGCTCAGAGGGATGAGTCTGAATAATCTATGGGTAGCCCTTTATAAGAGGAACACCTGGGACTCCAGAAGCCTCTGTGTCACTCAGCCTCAATCCTGCTGGTTTGTACAGCCAGAGTTATGGGAACTTTTCTTCCTAGCACTGGAAACCTGGTCTGGTGGCCTGGTGTGGGGCTGGGCACCTCACTCCTCAGGGCTACCTCCATAGTCAAGATATTCCTCCCAACTTTAAACCACCACATGTAAGTGTGGCATCAGTTCATTTTGTGTCTCCACACCTCCTACCAGTCTTAAATGTATATCTTTAGTTATTGGACTTCTGTTCAGCTAGACTTCAGGTGGTTCTTAATGATGGTCTGTAGTTTAAGTTATAATTTTGATATGATTGTGGAAGGATGGGAGTATCATTATTTTCCTACTGGAACCTTTGTATATTATATTGTAAATGTTTTTTTTATTATTATTGTTGTTGCTAGGGACCCAGTGCATGAATTTATGCACCTTGAAAAGAACTGTGGGTAGCGAGGCTGTGGTGGGCACAGGGGCGAGTCTCGGCCCATCCTCTGCACCCCCACCCGGTTCCTCCTACCATGGCACCTGGTGCCCTGTCTGCCAACAGCCCTGCTCCTGTCACCGTCAGCCCCACTCTCACCTTTTGATGGCATGAAGCGATTGGGACTGGTATCAACAGCAGATGTGAGTGAGGCTGGCACCATCAGTGGGTGTGAGAGGCAGCTGTCAGCCCTGATAGCCCCTCAGGAGCAGGGGAAGGTGGAGAAGCCCTGAAGTCTGGCACAGGACCAGTGCCAGACTCCAGCAGTGGGTGTGAGCAGGGCCTACACTGGCAGCAGGTGAGAGTGCCAGGCAGGACTGCAGCACACAGGAGCAAAGAATTTTTAGTAACCACCAGAGGCTTGCACCAATGACAGTGACTGGCGCCCCACCTTGGTCTGGCACCCCTGCTCACCTGCTGCATGATCCTGCCACAGCCAACGCCTGCCATGTTCTATGCATGCCCTCTAGTGATCAGCACATGTCATAGCAACCTGTTGTTCAGTTGTTCTGCTGTTCAGTCTATTTGCATCATAGGGTTTTATATATATATAGATGCCTTTAAAGTAGGCAAATTATCTTTGGTAAGGTAGACATCTTTTGCTACCAACTTTAAATAACAACCCTAGATCATTCTAAAAAAGCTGCACAGCAAAGGAAATCATCAATGTAATAAAAAGGCAACCTAATGAATGGGAGAAAGTATTTGTAAGTCTTGTACCTGATAAGGGTCTAATATCTAAAATATGTAATATAAAGAACTCATACAACTCAATAGCAAAAACAAACAATTCCATTTAATATGGGCAGAAGATCAGAATAGACATTTTTCAAAGAAGACACATAGTTGGCAAGTAGATATATGAAAAGATGCTCCGTATCACTAATTATCAGAAAAATGCAAATTAAAACCACAGTTAGACATCACCTCATACCTGTTATAATGGCTTTTATCAAGTAACAAAACATAGTGTTGGTGAGCATGGAGGAAAGGGAACCTTGTGCATTGATGGTGTGAATGTGAATTAGTGCAGCCATTATAAAAACAGTATGGAGATTCCTCAAAAAAAATAAGAATAGAAATGCCATATGACCTAGCCTTTCGACTTTTGGGCATTTATCAAAGAAAACAAGAACTAATTTTAAAACATACCTGGACCTTCATGTTTATTGCTGCCTATTTGCAATGGACAAGGTATGGAAATAGGCTGTGTGTTCACTGATGAATGAATGGATAAAGCAATATGATTATATTATTTGCCCATTAAAAAAAGAATAAAATCTTGCCATTTTTGACAAGATCTTGTCAAAATCTTGCACATCATGGGGTGGCTTGTTCTGAACCTCCACAAAATTATACCTCAATTTTTTTTAAAGTCCTAATTGTAAAGCATTTACTATCTGTGTTTCTCTTCAACATCAGATTTTTGGCAAATACTTTCTAATACCCCATAGCATAGCCTCTTTTGTTATCTATTGCAGTTAATAAAACCTCCCAAACAGAAATAAATAAGTAAATAAATAAATCTTAATAGCAAGAACTTCTTATTATTAAGGAATCAAGTATTTATAAATGAGACACTTGATGTTGGAGAATAGTTTGTTTTCTTAAATATGTTAAATATGTTCTTTGCAGTCTTATCCAATATATTTTTACTCAGCAAATCCTTTTTCTTAAACAATGCAAAAGTAAATTTCAGATAATTTCACATCTGTATTGTGAACAAATGGTGTTTGGATGAGGAGTTTTAGCTATTTGTGCAGAAACGTGTATTTTGAGTAACAGCGCACTCTTTCAGCCAAGACGTCCTTTTCATGTCTGTTTATTGGCTGTCCAATTATTTTGCAATTATACTAACTGACTTTACCCATATATTAATATGACACCGAGTTTAATAAGTAGTGAAGTAATAGTGATAATGGGTATTCTTGTTTGTTTTTAGCTCGGGAAATGTAGTTATAACCTACTGAACGTGGGGTAGAACTCCTTTACATCCCCCCTCCGTCCATAGAGTCTTCCATGTGGGAGCTGCATTGAATTTAGGTTAGTGAGTAAACATTCCTTGTCTTGTAGGAGGGCAGGATCATTCTGAGCTGAGATTTCCCTCTGAATGCACATTGAACTCCTTTTGAACTTAGAGTGACATTTTATGGATCTCAGTTTGAGACTAAGTATCTTGTAATGTTAGATTGCAGGACCTCAGGAGCCTTAGTATTAAGGAAACCATGGTGTGCAGTGAGTGGGGACTCACTTCCCTTCCCAAGGTTCTCGGTGTTAATTCTAGAGATGATTCACACACTGACCACACTGTCAGTCAGTCACTGCTAGGTGCCGAAATTTGAACCCAGACAATCTTACAATGTCTTTCACACCCTTACACACCTCTTCTCATTCCCTCTGGACAGTAAGTGTCTGTGCAGAGTGCAGCTCTGAAGCAGCACCCTACATTTTTCCATGGATGCAGTCTAAAGCCAGTATTTGGAAGAGAGAGAACACCAGGTATACCTTTGCCAAGGCAACATGATTTATGGAAACCCACTGTCTGTAGTCTGATACGTCTGTCTCCAAAGGCACAGGAAAGTCACCTTACCTCCCCTTCACAGTTTTGGAGGCTTCAGCCTGGTGTGGTGGTGTACTTGTGAACTCTTACCATCCTCTTTCTTGAAGTAGATGAGGAAACTTATTCAGTGTCAACTCTACAGATGCCCACCCTTTAATAAGACACGCAGACATTAATGAGCATGTGGTCATCTCAGAGGTGCCATCCTAACGAGGTGAAGTAGCATTAAGTGGGAGATTCACCATTTACTAGTACACAGAGATATTCTCAGATGACCTCTGCCTTTGAAATCTCTTGAGATCAAGCTCACCACCGGATTACAAAATCAGCGAAGGTAGACTGAGACTTTTGGTCACCAGGGGCCCTCTCCCCACACCTCAGTCCAGTGGAGGCACAGCATAGGATCTTTGTAAGTTTGTATTGAATGTTCTTTTTGTTAATATCCCCATCTTACTTTATTGCTCTCAAGGCTACTGAGGGCAAAAGAAAAAGGAAAACAGGCTTTAAAGCTTAGTCTGAGAATCACTCACTCCTGTTTTACATTTACTTACCTCATTTGAGTAAATTTCTCCTTACCAAGAAATTGTATATAAATTTGGACTGATTAATGTGCCAATCTTTATTGCTTTAATTCTAAGAATTGGAAATGTTTCTCATTGAAATATTTAGCTCTTCGACATAAGCCCAAACAAGCTTTTTCTAAGCCCATTTTAATTATTTTCCCAGTCCCCTTTATGCCAAAGGAAGCAATTCAGTTCTGACAGTGCCTCTGCTCTAATTAAACTCCTCCAATTAGCAATTCTTTTTCTCGATATTCATTTTTCCGTGAAAGCCAAATGTGGCCTAGGTATGTAGTGGTGGATGACAAACATTGAGTTTCTAATTCCCATTCTCCCAATGAATATTACTTTATTGAGTCTCCTTTTCAGGGTACTACTGACAGTTTATGTAAACGTGTCACCGTGGGAAAAACCACGCCCCACTGCTGCTTGCCACAATTGGCATCCACTGCTTGATTGTGCATTTAGCGCATCTGGGGGGAATGCTTCTCCAGGATTTCCAAAACAGATGGGCAACTGAAGCCATGGGGGAGACAAGACATTTCAAAGGCCCCATCCATAATTCGGGGCAGAGTGAAGGCTCAGGCCTCCCACCTGACTACTTGTGAACTGTTTTTTGTGCTTGTTCTTTGCTTGTTTGTTTTTCCCTGGGGAGTGTTTGGGGGATTATAAAGAGGCCTCTTTGCATGTGTCTGGGCCACATTGTGCTGTATACTGAAGTCTGGGGGCCATCGGCATGGCAGGATGAGCCTCTGGATGTGGTGGGCAGTCCCATGCTGGGTAACAGTTTGGACGTTATGGTCAGGGAGACCTAGACTACAATTCCAGCCTGGACATCAAGACACCAAGGAAGTCCGGGATGGTTCTCAGCCTCCACGCCCTCCCCTGCCCATTTGTCGGGAGTGAAAGGACTAATGCCTATGATGTGCTGAGCATGGTACCTGACAGCCATGCCCCTAACAAAAAGGTAGCTGTTCTCTAGTGTTACATGTTTACTGAGCTATGGTTAATGAGGAACCACACCTGCCAAGGCGAAACCAGGCTCCCTGCAGTGCAACAGGCAAAGATGAAAGCTCGGGTTCTGATTGTAGTCAGACATACAAGGGTGTGTACTTGTGTATATTTCTTTGCTTGTTTGGTTTTTACTATATCATCCTTCCTAAAGGAGGATTGTTTTTGAAGTATAAGGAGAACTCTTCTTAAAAAAAAAAAAAAAAAAAATATATATATATATATGTGTGTGTTTTTACTAATTTTAGACAGAGGAAGAGAAAGGGATAGAGAGATAGAAACATCTAATAGCTGCCTCCTACAGGGCCCCTACTGGGGAATGAGGCTGCAAACCAGGCATGTGCCCTGACATGGGATCGAACTGGTAACCTCTTGGGTCATGGGTCGATGCTCAACGACTGAGCCACACCAACCGGGCTCAAGAGCATGTATTTAAGTCATGTTGTGTGAACTGGGCGGTACCATCGAGTTCCCCTGACTGAAGGAATTAGCAGAGAAAGGGTCAGTGGTTTTACTCTTGGTGCATGGGCCTCTGTAAGTTAATAGCAAGATAATATTTTACCATTTTTCACCATATCCTGTATTCATACTTAATAATATACTTCCCACTTCATTTTTTAATTTTCCAGTAGTCTAATTTATTTTAGAAAACATTATTCTAGATTGTTACCTTCCTCACTTACAGCCATTTACAGCAGATTGTGTTGTAACAGAAAATCACACACAATTTTTAGGTTAGTACATTTCAATAAGTTCAGTCCATTGCCTTACATGCTTTCTAGACAAGGTGCCCAGCATGGGAAGTGCCTGACCTTACCTGGCATTGTAAATCTCCTTGGAACAAATCCAGTTCTGTTTTCCTTTTTCTGCCCTATGACATTTCCCTCTTTTTTTTTCTGAATTCAGGATGGTAAGCAGATACTTTCTGAGTGATGATAATAGATCACACTAATTGGGGGTCGCTGCCTTTACCAGAACCCAAAGGCATGCTAATTGTTCTCTTTATGAAGTTCTCAAACCATCCCTGCCCTCTTAATGTATTTGCTAGCTTCCTCTGCCATTTCTTAGTCATCTTAATAGGAGCTTCTGTGAAATGATTGCAGGGTCATCAGCTCCTGACTGTTCCCTGATAGTGAGTGCATCTTTGCATTCTACACTTGCTTCTACCTCCTCAGTTGTCCTGTTTTGTTTTGTTTTCTTACCATTGATTCTCCACTCTGAATCAAATCAATAACTGTTTTTTAATCATTGTAAATTAGTTTGATCAGGAAATTGCAAATCAAACTTATAAATTGGGGACCAAGTCAACATATATTTGTCTTCTTGTTAACTTTGGGGAGAAAATATTCCCCATGCAAGACTTTAAGAAAACAGTCCCTAAGATTTGAGTTTCAGTCGTTTTTGTTTTTTTTACCTTGCCAGCTGCACTAAAGCACATATGAAAAGATGCCTTCCTGGCTTAGCGGAGCATAATTTCTAGTAAAGCCATAGTTCATGGTCTCAGCACATTCCTCAGAGCCAGAGGCAGAAAGTGGGGTGGTCTAAGTCACCTGTCAGTTGGAGGCCAAATTCTTATGCTCCTTCCTAATGAATAAGCGGAAATGCATCTTCTCAAATGCACATGGGAAGGAGTAGAGAAACTTCATAAGATAACCACTGACCAGGTTCTTAATTGGGTATGGTGAATACTTTTCCAAGAAATTAAAGACATATGACTTAGAGCTATTTTAATTTGTTTTTCTAAATAGGCTAGGAATAGAAATTGGATAGCTGATTTGAATAAAATAAAAGTCAGGTGCCATTCATGACAGCACCAAGGTCAGAGGTCCCTAGACCCTGGGCCACATACTGCCCAGCACTTAGTGAGTGGCAGGTGCTAGAGGTATAGTATACATTATAAATGTAGTGCTGGATGAGTGTCTGTGAATTAGTTCCTGTGTGAGGGGAACCATTTGGTATCTGTTCTGAATACAATTGTGTAAGGGGAGGAAATTGCAAGTATCCAGTTTTCTGCCCTTTTGCAAGCCCCAGGCACTGTCTGGGCAACTAGCAATGCGGACTGTCCTAGATGGGATTTTAGGGCACTTTCTAGTGTTCTAGGTCTTCATCTCTTTCTCATGCCATTGTCAAATGGCACATTCGTGGAAAACTTGCAATTAAACCCAGTGTTTAAAGTGTATGCTTCCTTTGGGGAAACATCAGACGTTATATGGTAGTACTCTTTCTTTCTGGAGACAAGAATTCTCTTTGCCTCTGTTTTCCACAACTCAAACTTTCTTAACTCATCTTTCTTATCCTTCAAAACTTCCTCTTCAGAGAAGCAGAAAAGCTTTATTCATCCTTTTTTGTTTCCCCCATTCAGCAAGAAGAGCTCCACTTTTAAGTGGAAGAAACAATGCTAGTTTTTCCTCAGGGATTGATGAGAAATGTCTTCTCTTTGTTGAATTACACTGGCTGTGAGGGACACCTGCCACGTTTGTTTCATGTTGTCCTTGCCTTACTTAATTCCCTGTGTGTAACAATGTACCACATCTTTTCATGGTGTTTAAGAAGCTCTATTAAGCAGCACAATCAGAATTGTTGGGGACTTGAAATTGATTCAACTTTTTGTGGATGGTCCCATACTTATCAATACACTAAAAAAATTATATTATTTCCTGGAACATTTTTATCACATTTTTTAAAATCCTCAACAGGATATTTTCTATTGATTTTTAGAGAGATTGGAAAAGAGAAGGAAAGACAGAAAGAAATATTGATGTGAAAGAAACACATCGTTTGGTTGCCTCCTGCACAAGCCCTGACCAGGGCCCCGGCAGAATAGGAACCTGCAACCCAGGAACATGTCCTTGAGAGGAATCGAACCCGAGAATAGTTAGCCCACAGGCCAATGCTCTATCCACTGAGCCAAACTGACTAGGGCTCCTGGGATTTTTAAAGATGGAATTGTAATGTTAATTCCAAGTACTTCTCATTTAACACATGTGGTACTTAAGACATAAATTACAGACCTTGACCTTTTTTAGAAAACAGCCTAAATACTCTTCAGAGACATAAGATACTAATGTAATACCAAATATTCAAGTTCATAAAGCAAAAAATAACTAATGTGTCCCAAAGTAACAGCATCATTATATAGTGGAATAATTCCACATATAAAATTTAAGAAAAACATCCTAATACAAATATAAGTTCATGTTACTTCCTTGTACTTACAGTTTAGTATATTTAAGTGTTTTTAATCCTAACCTGAGCATATATGTGAGGACATGTGTTTTTATTGCTTTTAAATATAAAGGAAGGGAGGGAGACAGGGAGAGAGAGAGAGAGCGAGAGAGCACTGATGACAGGGAGAAACATCAATCAGTTTCCTCCCCTAAATGCCCTGACAGAGATTGAACCTGCAATCTTGTGGTCTACAGGACGATGCTCCCACTGACTGAACCACCCAGCCAGACCTTTTAGTATATTTTAATGTGGCAAATGAATATAGTCTTTATTCTGACATTCAGTCCATAAATAGTAAAATTATATTCATGTTTATTTGGTGATCTGCCACATATTTCAGTGTTAAATATATCCAATGAAAGAACTCATTTGCATCACATTTTTTATCAAACCCTTACTGGACTCTAATCTTGATGGCCAAGGAGGCAATGGAACCTCAAATTATTTGAGAAATGGCACCTGGGTTTTATTAAAAGGGTGGTTTGATTCAGCATTCCTGTTATCTGAAGACTTGATTACGGGGACCAGAGGACCTGCTGTCAGTGGCCCTTGGCCAGAGGCTTCAGTTCCTTTAGATGCTGGGCTTCAGCTGGGCTTCCTGGAGGTTGACAGGCAGTCGGCTTTCCCAAGTGAGCGAACTGAGATCAAGTGGAAGAAACCCAGTGCCTTTCTATTTTAAAAAATATATGTATTTTATTGATTTTTTACAGAGAGGAAGGGAGAAGGATAGTTAGAAACATTGATGAAGAGAAACATCAATCAGCTGCCTCCTGCACACCTCTTACTGGGGATGTGTCCGCAACCAAGGTACATGCCCTTGACCAGAATTGAACCTGGGACCTTTCAGTCTGCAGGCCGATGCTTTATCCACTGAGCCAAACAGGTTAGGGCCCCCAGTGTCTTTCTTACCTATCTCAGAAGCCTCACATGGCCAAGTCCAATCTGTTCTCTTCACGCAAAGTGAGTCACTAAGCTCGGCCCACACTCAGGGAGGAAAATTAAACTCTAATGTCCAAGGAAGGAGCGTGTATGGACATATTTTAAAACCCGTAAGATAACCTTCATGGCAGGATTTGGCTCTTTGGGTTGGATTCCTATGTGTGGGAAAGATGTTTCCGGCTGTGCCCAGAACTTGAGCCAAGCCACTCTGTGGGTGACTGAAGGCACTGTGGAGGGTGGGGCGGGCAATAGGGCTCAGTTGCTTTCATATGACCTTGGGTATGACCTTGAGAAAGCCTCCTAGCCTCTCTGTGCTGTGTGCTGTCGGTAGAGGGGAAGCCTGGCTCTCCTCGTGGCTGAGAGGTGAGTCAGCAGATAGGAAACACTAGAGAAGCACTGGCATCAGAGTGGTGGGCACGGGGCTGGCATTGGCATGGTCGGCGCCGCCCCCATTCCCCCTTCTTCTTTAGCCCAAGGGTTCCTGGTTGGATCTCCTCTTCACACTGGCTTAATTCTTTTCTCCCTTCACAGCCTTCCTCAAACATCTCTTCATTCACACACACAACTGTTCTTCCCAACAAAATGGCGCAGCAAGAAGAGCCTGTGACATTCTCTGGGCAGAGCAGCAGGAGAGGAGTGTTCCTAGGAGCTGCCCCCTGGCCACAAGGCTTGGCCGCCAGGCAGCTGCAGCGTGAGGACCATAAGGCTCCAAATGCATTTTCACCCATCAGCTCCGGGTTTTTCAGAATCCAGATTTTTGGCTTTTGAAATATGAAGAGGTCTGGGCACAGAGGCTCACATCCCCATGGCAACCACGGGAAGGATTGTGTGGCTGCAGTCTTTTTAGAAGAGGCATGCCTCCCCCAGGATGCCAGCACCTTTGCTGCTGTCTCTTTCCCACCCCTAGGCTCATCTCCTCACTCACTTGCCTGGGTCTCGGTGGCACTGGGTTTGCCAGCCTTGTCCTGGTGAACAGCCAGCACTGTGCAGCCTAGACCAACGGTCACCAAACTCATTAGTCAACAGAGCCAAATATCAACAGTACAACGATTGAAATTTCTTTTGAGAGCCAAATTTTTTAAACTTAAACTTCTTCTAACACCACTTCTTCAAAGTAGACTCTCACAGGCCGTGGTATTTTGTGGAAGAGCCACATTCAAGGGGCCAAAGAGCCGCATGTGGCTCGCGAGCCGCAGTTTGCCGACCACGGTCCTAGCTGTGTATTCTCCCTCACACCACATTCATGTCATGTGGAGGAGATGTCACTGCCTCACTTCCACAGCAAGAAGCTGGTCTGTGCCTGTCCTCCACCTGCCGGGGTAGGGACCACAGTCCGCCCAGCTAGCTGGTAAGGACTTTGGAGTGTAGCTAAAGGACTTATGTGACAGGTACTCTATGGACCATGGTCTGTGGCAGGAATGGGCATATTATGGAAAGTAGCTTCCTGGTCGGGGCAGACAAGAAATGGAAGGTGACCTTAGCTAGTCCTGAGCCGCTCAGAAGACTGTCCCATGGTTTCAGGAGTGAGAACTTCGACATGGTACTTAAAATAAAAAGAAACTGAAAGGGGGTGCTTCAGAGTGCTGATAAATATGTGCCTGCCCGTTCAAGGTGCTTCCACTGTGGTAGGCCATGGATAGGGATGCAACAGATTTAAGTGCCTTTCAGACCCTCCCAGCACATGGGAAATGTATATTTATGAAAGAAACCCACGTGGAAGGGCATATGTGAGGAGGGTTTCTGCCAGGAAACATTGATCCAGATGTTTCAGAGAATAAGGGACGGGTACAGGTGTAGGGATGAGAGAGGAACTCACCAGTAAAGCCGATGCATGTCTGAATCACGTGGATTCCGACAGTATGTTGCATGCCTGGCTGTACCAAGGCACTCACTGCCCGGAAAACTTACGTGTATCTCATGTACTGCCAGAGCTTCTGCTTCCTCTCCTACATTGCTCTTTGGTTGTTAAGCCATCATGCACAGATTGGGTTTGCTTTATTGTTTACTATTAACAGCTGGATGGCACCGTTTATTTGCTTGATAACCAGAGTAACGTGACTTGAGAAAAATGGAAGGCCACTCAACGAGGTCATTGGAGTTTCATGGAAGTTAAATGTCACTTTTTTATCCAAGAACGCAGACCCACATTTTCACTGACTAATCATCTATTCAGGTTTGTATTCCTTCTGTAGACGGAGGCGGCCACGTGAGGATGCAGAGCTATTGGGCCCACCTGTCATTATGCTGTGAATAGGGCCGCAGGTCCCGCTAGAGGGTTTTCCTTCGCTTCCCTGGCAGCTAGCTGGTAGAGCTGGGGAGGCCGCTAGCTCAGAGATGCGTTCCCTTGACAAGCTCTCGTTTGTCATTTATAATGGGCAGAGCGGAGACATAAAGCATTTGGCTTGTTTTCCTTTTTCTGCCTTTACTTTAGGTAGAGACCCAGTCAGTTAATGAGCAATAATTTCATATACTTAGGTGTTAGCCATCTCTCCCCAGAAAACAGAAAAAGGGATGTTTGACTCATTAAATAGCTGCGTGATCTGAGAGTTTTCAGATTTTTTTACTTTTACTTTTGTTGTTTAATTCATAGTCATAGACATATTGTAGAGAGGGGAAAACCAAAAAGGAAAAAAATTAACAATCTTATAGTTTTAGAAGGTTCAACCTTCAAATGACTAGATTTTTCCATATTCAAGCTGGGCTGATCAAATGAGAATATTGTTACTAGTCTAACCAGGAGATGGTGACTCCCTCACTTACACCAGCATTCACGGTGTGTGGGGACATGATGACTCCCTCACTTACACCATCATTCATGGTGTGTGGAGGAGGGTTCATCTGCAAAGAGGTTGATCCTGAAAGTGAGGGTAGAGGGTACAGAACCAGGAGAGAAAGTGCATGCCTCTGGGCCTAGCAGCTTGTATCTCTGTACCCTAAACCCAAAGCTAGCAGAGAAGGTTACTGACCAGAATGGAAGTTTGTAAAGAAGGCTTTCTTTAGCCAATCAGAGACTTTATAGTGAGACAACCTTGCTGAGGGAATTGAGGCATACAAACGCCAAACTCTCCTCTCCTCCTGCTGAGGCCACCCCAAGACAGATGGGAGAGGAGCCCAGGACCTGGAGGGCAGGTGGGAAGACAGAGCTGATCTGACGGACACACAGCGCTCCCCAACGTGTCTAGGTTCCAGTACATCCTTTTGATTGTCTGTTGAACAGCCACTGCAGGGGACAAAATCTTCTGGCAACTCTATTGAGATCCACAAAAGGTTGTGGCCAATCAATGATTTAGACTCTGAGGTGGCAAGAGATCAGTTAAATTTCTCCCAGCCGGCTGTGGGGCCTGCTTTGCCAATGTAGTTTTTAATTTGCTCCGGACATGGTATTCTGACATTTGCTAAACAGCTAAATAAATAGATGAGACTGCCACCCAGCAGGTTATAGCAGGCCAGATAGTGTTGGCAGCAGTCTCATAGCACTCACTGTCCTGCTGAGATGTCTGTTAGTGGCAGTGACATTTGACGCTGCTAGTAGATGTCAAAGAAATGCTCCACTTACCTCCCCTGATGTAAATAGCACGGGGCAGCATTCCCGGTAGGCCTTTTAGAGGATCCTAATTCAAACAGGATGCTAATGTTTGTAATTACAGATTTTTTCATGGATAACATTTTGGAGGCTTTGAAAAAAAGTAGTATGTTTTGCTTATTTACCTGAATTTAAAATGGTGATGCTAAAGAACGTTATCTCCAATGACAGCTTTGGAATTTAAGAGTTTGGGTGTCCGGTTGGGGTTGGAGGCTATGTTACTGGGTGCACAAAGGGTAAGATGTTAAAGAATAAATGGGAACTTTGTTCTTACAAAGAAGCTGGCAATAAACTGGCTTTCACAAATACACCAGTGAACTCTGTTGTGAGAAGCAGCATCTATGCGTTTTTAAAATTATTTTACTTGAAACTATTTTATTATAAACTTCAGTGTATGCTAAATAGCTTATAATTTGAGATCTTAACTGGAAGCTTACCATTTTATTTTTTCGAGCCAGATATTTATCCATTAGTTTTTATATGAATTTTTGTCAACCTTTGTTTTTCCAGAAAACTAAATGATCAAATAGGTTTATTGGAACAGATGTATGAAGTGTCCCAGAATCATTCTCTGCCAGTTTCATCTTACATTATACTTGATATTTACAGAAACAGTGGGTTTTGCTATTAGCTAAATTTATCTTCATTTCTCCGTGGTGTGAAGTATGAATCTGTGTGGTCCTAAGTTTTGGCTCTGTCTGTTGAGCTGATTTTTTTTTTTTAATTGATGTCAGTCATGAGTAAAAGCAAAGAAATCACCCACTAAGCATTTTGTTTTCTTTTATGTAGGAACAGTTACTGTGTGGAGACTGGAATGCAGCAACAATAGACAGATAGACACCCTGTTTATAGATTAATAAATGGGTCCTTCACCCAGTTGCCAATCTGATGGGAGTTCTCTATATTAACGCTCCAGCTAATGATGATGAAGTGTACATATTCACATCCATCAGGTGCCAGTCTAAAATGATTGGACACATGCTTCGCAGAAAGAATGCCAATAAATATTCTTAATCTGCAGCATTGTAGCTCCCATTGCAAATGAAATATAGATACTGCATCACGAGCAATGAGCACCCTGCCTGAGAGCAGTGCTTTGTTAGCTGGGGAGGCAGTTTTGTAACCCAGATATTTCTTAGCAGTCGTCAGAATAGCTCATTTATTAAATGAGAGTTGTGTGCCTTTTTAAAAATCTTCTGGTGCTGCCTGGTGAAAGGGTATACCGCGTCCTAGCAGCCCTGAAGGAACTGTTAAACAAGAGGCCCAAGGTGCTGCATCCGTGCTTTCAATGGCCAGGAGGCTTTGAAGTGCCTGCACTGGCGCTGGCCCCCAGTTTGGAAGGATGTGGGAAATGTCTCCGTAAAACATAAAACAGGTCTGTGCTGTTCCCTCAAATCTCCATCTTCTTTGACCTTTTTAACTCCCGTCATTTTTGCTGGCAGCTGGGAAAGTGTTTGCAACCCGAGCCTGGCAGAGGCGCTTCTGGTTCTTGGCTGTGAAAGCCTGCCCTTTGAGAGACCTACACATATGATCAGACAGTGAAATGATTGGCATGTTTGGGCAGAAGGACCTAGCTCCATGTGCCACCCAACTGTCCCGGACGCCAGCTCCTGAACACCTTTCTTGCCAGCTGGCTGGAATCAAGCTTTGAGCCCTTTGACTTTTGCAGAAAATGAGGTGTTAGAAGTTAGAACACAGGTAGGCTGTGCAGTTCACATAGCTAGAATCCATGCAATATGACCAGATGACTTTTTCATAAAGCATTCCATTTGGCCTATTGCATCATGGGAATTTTACTAAACTTCGACTTATGGAAAAAGGCATTCATCTTGGGAGGAAGTATGGCTTTATAATTTATATGCTGCAGCATTCGTGATATTTTTAATTTGTTGAAATGAACCAGTGTGCTCAATGGAAGGTGGCCTGTTCCTATCAGTTTCTGGGAGTCAGTCTTCAAATACTTTGGTTTGCATAGACTAATGCAAATATAAGAGATAGATTGGAGTGATCATACTGGGGGGAGTTGGATTTACTCACTGTGTTATGTAACTCCAAAATGAGGGTGCAAAGATGATGCACTTGATGTGGCTCTTTCCTCACTGTCACAGCAGGCATTGTGAATAGGTTCCACGGAACCGGGACACAGATCATTGTCCTCTACACAGCACTCCCAACAGCCACTCAGTGACCATGCCTCCAAGGACCACTGCATCCCCTGATGGTTAAAATCTGTATCAGCAATGATGTTTGAAATGGCATAGTTCTCTATGAGAATTTTACTTATCTTAATTAGAAATAATAATAGTGGCAAAGGGGTAAATTTCAGCATGTCAGAAAGGGGGAAAGAGGCTTATCAATCTGCAGAGAGGGTTCTGGTAGGGAAAACTGTCCCAGTTCAGCGCAGCCTCTGGGTTTTGAAGGCCAGGACCACTCTTACACTATCATCACCACTCCACAGTCCCATCTAAGAAGGTATTGCAAACCATGAGCTTTGGAAAACTCTTTTATCAATAAACAGGAAACCCTGGATTGTGAAGTACCAAAATTCACCTGTCCACAAATCTATGAAAGATATCTTATTTCTGATCCATTTTAATTGGACAGTGATATTGGAAAGCAAGAAGTACTTGGGCATCAGCAAAGCACTCCAGAGTGTACCCCTGAAGCTGGGAAATAGGACCAAAATAGAGCTGGGACTCTGGACTAATCATAAAGTCACTGGTTATAGAGAGACAGTTAGAGGTAGGAGAAAGAGCATGGACTTCGAAGTAGGACTGACTTGATCCAAATCCCGGCTCCTTTGCTTGGTAGATTTGTGCCCTTGAACACATTATTTAAGGTCTTAGAGTCTCAGTTTACTGATAAGGTTGAACTACATAATTCCCAGCCCTAGGAAAATTAACTCCAATAATTAATTCTCTGTACCATTTTGCTTATTTTAGTGAGGAAAAGATTGCAGGATACAAGTAGGGGGAGAATTCCGGAAGAAGGGAATAGATAGTCAAGGACAATAACACAGATGTCCCTTGGGTCACCCTGCCTGTCCTCAGAGGTCAGTCTTGCTAGAAATTTGGCACTTCATCCAAATGTTCATTCATCCGGTGTCATTTCAGTGCTTCAGTTTTGCAGTTGAATGAAATTATTGTGTTTGTCTTAATTGAGTAATTAGAAATACCAAAATATTTTTTGGTACTGAGGGTGATGTTTGTGGTACTTCCTTTGGATTCTGAGGTTATCAGACTTGAATATGAATTCATTAAAATTCCTTGGAAGAAATTAAAAGAGCAGAATGGGAGAGTGTTTTTCATTAAATATTATTTTTCTCACATTATTTGTAGGGGGTACATGATTTGCTTTAGCCCAAGGATCCTAGTGCTTGAATTCATACAAAAAAATAATAATTTCCAACTTCAAAAACAAACTATTGGTGGACAGCAAGTTGGCATAGCGTGCCCAGATTTCAGCAGAAGACGCATTAGGTCCCAGTAGAAGTGATTTGTTGGCTCATGTGTGAGATTACAACGAAGCCCAAGATTGAAGTCCTCCCTGCAACACTCCTGACTGACTGAATCCATTTAGACTCCCCTCTGATGTAGCAGAGTATTTTTACTAAAGACAGGCAGACAAGCATCAATTATCCAAGCTGCTTCTAATTTTCTTCATCATTTATTTTCTTTTGTTGGCTGCCAATGGATTAGAAGACATGATTAGAATTCAGCAGGGAAATAAAAACAACAACAAAAACAGTTGCACAAAAACATATGCTTAAACAAGAACAACAACATTCAAAATTAAAATTAATTTAATTTTTAAAGTCTTTACTTTGCCCAGCTGGGGTGGCTCAGTGGTTGAGCATAGACCTATGAATCAGGTTACAGCTGGATTCCTGGTCAGGGCACATGCCTAGTTTGCAGGCTCATTCCCTTGTGTGAGGGATGTGCAGGAGGCAGCCTATCAATGATTCTCCTCATCTCTGAGGTTTCTATCTTCCTTCTCCCTTCCTCTCTGAAATCAATAAAAATACATTTTTAAATAGTTTGTAAAGTCTTTATCTTGCCAAGTGTAAACACGCTTGCTTGATTTTTATCAGCACTGCCCACTGCAGTCGAACTCAGTCCCCGTACTGAATGGGAATAAGCCGAGGCAAACACAGTGGTTTCATTTTCTGTGCCTCATGCACATGCTGCAGCATGTTTTAAATGCAGAACAGCACTTAGCCATTTGCAGTAACTGTTGCAAAATGGCTGGCTTATTACTGGAGTCTTTCTGCTTGTTCCTTTCAGCCAGTGTCAGGGAGTGAAAGAGAATAAAGTGAAGGCGGCCCTGGCCAGTATGCTCAGTGGGTAGAGCGTCAGCCTGCTCACTGTGGGGTTACAGATTCAATTCCCAGTCAAGGGCATGTGCCTCAGTTGCAGGTTTGATCTCCAGCCCCAGCGGGGCCCATGAAGGAAGAAGTTAACCAGTCTATATGTCTCCCTCACATAGATGTCTCTCTCTTTCTCTCCTTCTCTTCTTCTTTCCTTATCTTCCTACCTCCCTTCCGCCCTGCCCTTCTGTATTAAAAAAAAAAAATCAATGGGAAAAATATTCTTGGTTGAGGATTAACAACAACAGAAAAATGAAGACTTAAGTCATTTTATGAACTTGTTAAAGATACTTGTTAAAAGATTTTTGTGTGTGAATTTATCTGACTGGGGTTCCATTGTGTTCATCAGATACTTGAAATGATTATGTCCCCCCAAAAAGGTTTTAGTCATGATTATTATTGGTTAGTCTGTTTATTTGGAGTTCAGAGGAGTTTGTTAAATACCAAAGGCTGTTGTTGCTTTTCTTCTATTGAATCTCATTCTCTTCTTTTAACTGTGGACTAGAGTCTGCAGCAGGAGCGCAAAGCCAGCACAGACATGAACACCTGCTCCCAGGCTGCGGGCACCTGCACAGCTGCCATGTTCCTCAGTGACCTTGCCTTTTGAGAAACAGTGAATAGCAGCCCTTGTGGTTCTGGCCCCAGGGTTTGGAAAAGCCTCTGTCCCACAAGCCCTTGGTGTCTTCCCATTTCTCTGGGCATTAGCAAACCCTCCAGGGACTTCTTCCTCAAGAAAAGAAAAAAAAGACTATTCAAATTACTGTTGCAGTGGCAATTAGTGCATATGCTAATGAATGGGCCCTAAGGCTCACATTGAAAATCTGAGATGCTTTGTAGGTGCTAAATAATAATGTCACAATGCTTTCATTTTCAACCCTCTTCATTCCATTCTCAGTTTCAGGTTACAGATTACAGTAAGTAGTCACTCAGAACATTGGGCCCAGAGTGAAACTTAGATCCTACTCTCATTGAAGTGCAGGCTGCAGCCAATTACTTTACAGGGGCGAGAAGGGTGAAGTAGGGTCTTCCCATCGGGGGTGATGCCTCTGGGTTCTGGGGTGCCTGTGCCTCCCGAGCACCTGTGCCCAGCTGAGCAGCCTGTGTACCTGTGCTGTGTGGCTCCTCATGTAAAACTGCTAGCTGCTCTGTTGGTTTCACTCAAAATCTTCTCTCCCTTTCTTGGTGCTCCTCTCTCTCTCTCTCTCTCTCTCTCTCTCTCTCTCTCTCTCTCTCTCCTCCCTCTATCTACTTCCCCACCTCCCTTCCTCACACACTACTTTTCTTTCTTGATCTCACTCTTTCCTACCACCTGCTGCACCTGCTCCCTTGCGTTGTAGTCTCCTCACACTCTCCTCTCTGTCTCTCCCTCCCTCTTCTGTCGTCACTCTTCCCAACTACAAGGGAGGCTACTTTGAAGACTAGCCTTCACCTAGCTCTGGAAAGAGAAGGAATCAGCAAAAAGATCCCTGGCCCAGTCCGCCAACTCTGCCCAGCCTGCAGTGACAGCCCAGCCTTCCTGCTGGCTGCCCTGCACCAAGGCCTGGCTCTCCCCGCTGGTGTCCTGGAGCCTGGCCTCCTTGGGAAGCCTCTCCGGGTGCAGCAGCCTGGTCTCTGACCACCTGGCCTTAGTGAGTGAGACACGTATACAACGGAAATAATAGCGCTTAGTATATCAGATTGTTGAAAGGACTAAATGCGATAATACATGTGAAATGCTTAGTACTGCCTGTAAGTTACTGAATATATATATTGTATATGCAGTTACTTCTTTCACTTTAAATTCTCATCCTCCTGTACTCTTCCCCTTGGGCAACCATCAGTTTGTTCTCTATCTATGGGTCCGTTTCTACGTAGTTTATTCATTTGTTGTTGTTTTCAAGATTCCACATGTAAGTGAAATTATATGGTATTTTCTTTCTATCTGACTTTCTTCACTTGGCATGATAACCTCAGAGTCGGACGGGTGCTGCCGGCTTCCGGGTGGGCTCTGGGCTCGTCTCTGCAAGCCTTGAGGACAGTGACACCTCACTCACCTCCTCAGAAGGCACTTCCTTTTGTGCCTGGTCGGGGGGTGGCTAGTCAGTGTCTGCTGACATGAAATCCGTCCGCCCAAGGCTGCCCTCTCCGCCCTCTCCCACCCCCACCCCGTAGTAGATGTGGCACTGTGTCAGGGATATGCCAGCTGGGGTGAGAGCCTATGTGCCCGGTGGAGAGTGTTGCCTTTGGGGGATGGGATACAGAGGGAAAGGCAAATACACTGCATTGGAGACCAACAGTCCCCACTTCTCAGCATGTCTAACCAAGCCAGTCATGCCTGCTGTTGGCAAAGAGGGCTTTTCCTTAGGCTCTGCACCAGTGCAGGCCATGTCCGATACAGAGCATGCTTTCAGTGTCAGGTGCTCAGAAAACAGAGATGCTGCAGTTGAAGAGAGATACATGGACTGGCCCCCTGGAGGCAGCAGTCCACATTGCCACACCTCCCAGGACGCACCACTGAGCAGCTGGGGTCACTGCCCAGGCCTCTGGTCACCCCCCCCCGCCCCACCCCATTGCTGCCTGTGCCGAGGAGTTTAATCACGGAAGTTTGTGCTGTGATGCAAGCACTCCGTGGAGAGCTAAATAATAGCTGTTTTATACGGATTAACAGTAAGCCACTCAAGTTCGGGGCCAGGATGGATTGATTCACTGAGTGGGCAGAGGTGTGCGGTGCCATGGGAACTCGGCTGGATTGCCTGACTCCCCACTCACCGTGCCTGGTTCCGATTCTCTCTTGGACCCTGGAGTCAGCATTGCTCTCGAGTGTTTTTCTTTCATTGTTCTGGCAAGTTCCTCTCCATCCCACAGCTGTTTGGAAAGTGCTGCTCTGCTGAGCCTGGAGCCTCAGTGCTAACAGCCTTTAAACGCTGCTATTAGCAGGCAAGCTCCTGCCGCCAGTCAGCCTGCTGTGAGTGTAAGGGGAGTCACCAGAATCTGTAATTGGGGTGGAAAATACTGCTCACTTATTTTAGTCTTAAGTCATTACCTTCTTATTGAACATCAATAACTTGGCTTTCCTATTATATTCGAATTCAGCATAGCTGCAGTTTACTGAAAGGTTTTTTAATTCTTACTTGCTGCCTAGGTAGCCTGCCCACTTTCATCATTACCTGTTGAAATAAATGCATGTACAGTGTAGCCACTATGGAAAACAGTATGCAGACTCTTCAAAAAATTAAAAATAGAGCTGCCATATGACTCAGTAATTCCACTTCTGGGTATTTATCCAAAGAAAACAACAAAAAAACACTGATTCAAAAAGATGCATGCACAGCTCAGTTGACTGCAGCATCATTTACAATAACCAAGATATGGAAGCAACCCAAGTGTCCATCAATACGTGAGTGGATGAAGATGTGGTACATATATACAATGAAATATTACTCAGAAAAAGAAAGAATGAAATCTTGCCATCTGAAGCAACATAGGTGGATCTAGAAGACATTATGCTGAGTGCAGTAAGTTGACAGAAAGAAAATATCATACAATTTCACTTAAATGTGGAATCTTGAAAACAACAAATTAATAAACAAAGCAAAGCAGAAACAGACCCATAGATAGAGAACAAACTGATGGTTGCCAAAGGGGAGGAGGACGAGAATTTAAAGTAAAGGAAGTAACTGCATATCGTATACATATTCAGTATCTTACAGGCATGAACTAAGCATTTCACATGTATTATCTGATTTAGCCCTTGCAACAACCTGATGGAATAAGTGCTATTATTCCCATTGTATAGATGAAGTAACCATATCCAAGACAAGGTATGTACCTTGCCCAAAGTGTGTACCAGCCGGCATTAAGGAAGAATAGGGGATGATCTAGAGAAGTGATTTGGAACTTCCACACTGCTCTCTGGTAGCTTTGTGACCTTGGGTACATTCTGTGAGTTCTCTGAATGGCTCTGTCAGCTACAGAGGGCTAACCTTCCCTTTATGCTCTGAATAGTTTTCTGTCAAGGAGCAAAATTAAAAATGAGGGTTTGTATTATGGCATTTTCTAAAACAGTGAAGTGCTGAACAAACATGAGGCACTCTTTTCTCGTGTGCTTTGTGTAGCTAATTTAGCATATTGAAACAGGACTGGCACTGGCACTGGCATGCAGCACTCATATATGCTTTGCAATTAGTGAAGCCTAATTTAATTGTGATTCCATTGTTGGGATTTTGATGCCTCCCGCTTGATGAATAGCCATTTTTCTGGGGGTGTTATCAGTTAATCTAGGTAATGAATTCTCTTCATTATCCTGTTCTTCATGTTAATTATACAGGATTTTCTTATGCCTATTTATCAAGTCAGAACAAGTACAATTTTCTTTTTGCCCACATGCCTTTGAATCTGGAATATGCACAAACAGGCTAACATGATTGGTTTAAATTTACATTTCTGATAACTTCCATTCAGTGGCTTGACTTCTCTTACATCCTTATTGTGGTATAAGCTTTTATTTCTTCCTTTTGGGGGTCTGTGTCTTTTTTATAAAAATGTTGTTATCTTAGACAATTAAGCTATCTCTGACTTTTGAGAGGGTGCCTCTAGCATATCAAAATGGTATTAAGAAGGGGAAAGCATCTATCTTTGCATACTAATATATGTGAATAAACAAATAACATTCTAATGTTGAAATATTCCATGAAACACCGTGATAGGTAAAATTTAAGTGTAAGCCATAGGAAGAAAAGACATTAGTGCATGAAATCTTAAATGACACTTAACAGTTCCAGACAAGTGTCTAAGAAAAAGCAGAAGACTGTATGTAATGGGTAAGTAGTGACAGAATTCATTTTGAGTACAGAGAAGTGATTGATGGGCTAATATTATATGTTGATATTTAGCATCAAATTTTAACTTTCATACTACTTTCTGGGCCTTTTATTTAATATTTTATGTTCTGTGTTTTTTAAAAAGTCTTCTTTTTTAATTTGTCTCTTTGTTTAGCCAGTTATTTTTGAGAATCAGCATTTTGATGGACATCTTTCTACTTTTGATTTCAGGTTGAAGCCATCCTAGTAAATATTTTTGGTGGAATTGTCAACTGTGCCATTATTGCCAATGGGATCACCAAGGCCTGCCGGGAGCTGGAACTGAAGGTGCCCCTGGTGGTCCGGCTTGAAGGTGAGTTACAGGTGATCTCCACAGCCCATCACCCCTCTGCCAGGTCAGGTGAGCAGAGTGTTCTGCACTTACAACTTCCTGAGAGAACAGAAGGAAACACGGGAATAAGATGAAGTAAGTGCAGCAGGGCAGGGATTCTGTGAGCATCTAATACGTTCATAGAGATTGTAACTCTCCAAGAATGGCATATGTTAGGATTCTTCAGATGTTCCAAATTTGTTTCAGAGTGGAGCCCTTTTATTATTAATCATTTTGTGAGATTGGTGTTTTGAAAGAAACACTTTGAGAAATATTGCTGCAAAAAAATTATTCATCAGGAAAAAGCAATGGTTGTGGCCTAGCACTCCTTATCTGCTAAAATTGTGGACTCAAAGAGCTCTGGCTTATTTGAGTCATATATTTCAATACTCATTGATTAATTCAATAATTTCCTAAGAAGAACTTTAAAAATATGTTTAGATAATTAAATTTATATTTTTAAATTAAATTAAAAGTTTTTCTTTCTTTTTGTTAATTCTCACCCAAGGATATTTTTCCATGGATTTTTTACAGAGAGAGTGGAAGAAAAAGAGGGATAAAGAAAGAGAGAAACATCAATGTTAGAGAAGCACATTGATTAGGTGACTCCCACACATGTCCCAACCTGGGGCAGGGATGGAACCTGTAATCTAGTACTGGGAATCGAACCTGTGACCCTTCTGTGATGCTCTAACCATTTAAAACACCAGCCAGGGCTATTTTATTTTTTATATTATTTCTTTTTAAAAACTATTTTTTATTGATTTCAGAGAGGAAGGAAGAAGGAGGGGAAGTTACAAACATCAGTGATGAGAGAGAATCATTGATCTCTGCCTCCTACACACCTCCTACTGGGGATGAAGGCTGCAAACGGGCATGTGCCCTGAATAGGAATCCACCATTCGTGACCTCCTTGTTCATAGGTTGATGCTCGATGCTCAACCACAGAACCACACAGGCCAGGCTATATTATTTCTTTTATATATAAATATATGTAGTATATATTTTATGAAAAATAAATTTGTTAAATTTTTAATAAGAATAGCAGCATTGTTTTACATTTTTGAAATCTTTTAAATATGTAGTTTAATATTTGCTTCATTTTATCTGTTGCAATATGTTGTTTTGGTTGAAGTAGATGAAGAAAACCTGGCCTCATATAGTGCTATTTATTTGGAAAAGGGAGGAGTTTTTTAATAATCATTTTATATAATTTTGAATATTGTTTGGTGCACCATTAAAGTCGATAAGTAATAGTTTCTTTATTAAAGGTTTATTTTATGTGGAATCTGAAATGATTTTAATGAACTCCTATTCTATTAAAGTCTGTTGGTCTGTCTTGCATATGAAGTGGATTTTATGCATGCATGGTTTGTAATATCATGCAGTGATCATATGGAGCATTTTGGATTATGCAGATATAAAGGTTGACACATTTCAACTTACAGTATAAAAAAGTTCCACATTTGTTAATATCACAGCATCCTCATCCTGGCCTGTGTGGCTCAGTTGGTTGAGCACATGGCCCCATATACCAAAAGGTCTTGGGTTGACTCCTGATCAGGACACATACCTGGATTGCAGGCTGCTGATAGGTGTGTAGGAAGCAACCAATTGGTGTTTCTCTTTGACATCAATATTTCTCTCTCTCCCTCTCCTTCTCCCTTCCTCTCTCCCTAAAATCAAGGAAATACCATTCTCATCAGAGAAGCTTGCACATACTTTCAAGGTGATAGTTGCAAATTTTCCAGAATTCTAATTTCCATATAAATGTACAAAATTTATCATCAGCCACAGAGCAGTCAGTTGTTTTCCTGGAGGTGGCCGACACTCTTCTGCATTTTCCTAACGTCTGCCAGTGCGTCCTGTTCTCCCCAGCCTAGGCCCAGGGACAGGGGCCTCGGACTCCTGGTGCAGCCCAGCCACTTGCTGTCCCACTGAGCCCCCGCAGCTCAGTGTGCAGGTCATGTCTGTCCCACAGAAGTTCCCGTAGCTCAGGGTCCAGCTCATGTGTATCCCACAAAGGCCCCCGCAGCTCAGTGTGCAGGTCATGTCTGTCCCACAGAGGCCCGCAGTTCAGTGTGCAGCTCATGTTTGTCCCATGGAGGCCCTGCAGCTCAGTGTGCAGGTCATATTTGTCCTGCGGAGGCCCCACAACTCAGGGTCTAGCTCGTGTGTCTGATGGAGGCCCTGCAGCCCAGGGTCCAGTTCATGTTTGTCCCTCGGAGGCCCTGCAGCTCAGGGTCCAGCTCATGTTTGTCCTGCAAAGGCCCTGCAGCTCAGGATCCAGCTCGTGTATGTCCCGCAGAGGCCCTGCAGCTTAGGGTCCAGCTCATGTGTCCTGCGGAGGCCCCGCAGCTTAGAGTGCAGCACTTGTGGACCTCCCCCTGAATTCAGCCTGGGAGATTGTCTGCAAGGAAAAAAATCTTCTCTAGAAAACTCAAAAATTACATTTCTAGAAAACAAATTAAAAATAAGAAATATCACCTAAACAAAGATATAAAAAGCAACTTAAAAATTATTTTAAGTATTTAAAAAAGTTAAGTAGTACTTAAGGGTTGAGACTTAGAAAAATTAATATTTCTTACTGTTCGTTAAGGACATCCGACTTGAAAGTGCACCCTGTAGGGCAAGTGTGTGGTGGGGAGAGCAGGACTAGCCCAGGTTGGTGCCGCTGCTTCGCTTCCAGGGTAGTGGCTGGCACTTTACCCACTATCACCTTAGCTTCATCAGTGCAAATGCCAACAGAGTATCATTGTTTTTAATATGATCATTTTATTATTGCTACTACAACAAAATCATGTTTTATGTCGGGGGCCGACCTCCTCTGGGTTCTGGGGACCCCACTTTGAGAAGGACTGCAGCAGAGAGGCAAAAGCAGGCCCTGTAATGTGAGAACTAGCAACAGGTCTATGGAGGCCATCACAGATTTCAAAGTACAGTGGCCAAGCAACCTGGGGGTAGATTTCTGCACATCATCCCTGGGACAGCTGGTCTCCCCATGTTCCACGCTGGTACATCATTCCCTAGACGCGGTCCCCCACGGGGGATGTGGCCCATGGGTGTCTCCATCCCATGAAGGCGAGACCCCAGCACAGCTGCAGCGTTGGTTTTTTCAGCTCCTTCTAGTGCCCCTCCTCCTCTCACCCTTTTCCCCACTCCTCCCTCTGAGATGCCGCCTCACAAACTTTCATCAGGACCAGGCGGACCTGATAGAAATAATGACAAGAGAAAAACGAAAATAGCAGAAGTGCCAGTTGGCAAAATGTAACATGGACAATTCAAACATCTGCATGAATGAAATCTTCTTAATACAGGAAAGGCAGCAGAACTGATTCCAGTGAAAATCACTTAAGTAGTTGATCAAGGAGCTGCTGGGCATCAGTGTAAGTGTAGCTCGCAGTAAAGGGCTGTGTCCACCTTTCTCAGGGCAAGATGGCCAGTGACCCTCAGGTTTAGCTCTGTATCTGTAAAGGAAAACAGGTGTCCAGACTAGTGTCTGCCACTTGAAAATGACTCGAAGTGAATGTGTGCCTTGGTGTGCCCTCTCTCCTGTGACCCGCCCTCTGTCCTGGGATCCCCCCTGCGCCTGTATTGTCAGCAGAGGCCTGTAATTATTAGCTTCAGGTTCATTCCTAGGAAAGGAAGCTACCCCACTTTTATTTTTCCCCAAAGACTAAAAGGAGCAGTTCTCTTTTTCACACAGTGCTTAGTATTCCAGAAGGAAATGATCTCTGACATTGAACATCTCCCTATCGTGTGTACCTGGATAATAAACATGCTGAAACACGCTAAATACCACATCCGAGGTCATCTCTCTTACTGATCTCTATTGGCTATGTCAGAGGTCTGGCCGAGCTGCCGGAAGTGTTGACATTTCTAAGTTGTTAGACAATCAGATTTGCATCTTTTAAGTTAGTGCGCTTCCAAAGTATATACCTGTGAGGTTTTAGTTGGTAAATTGATATACTAAATACTGTATGCAGGTCACTGAGCTTTGGGCATTAAGGAGAATATATAGAAACATAAGAAATGATCTCAGTTACTAGACAGCTGGGGAAATAAAAGAGAAAGAAGATGTAACAAATACAAGAAAATATATGTACAGTGTTAACAATTGTTGGTCCTACTAGAATCTGCTTCTGTGTCAGGGCTTCCTGACAGCAAGGCTTATGGAACCTGCAGAAATATTATCTCCACATAGTGTCCCCAGTGACAAGGAATTGCAGATGATGAATCAAGGTGAGCTTAAACAGCAGACTGCCCCCAAAGTTTTGTGGGCTAAAGCACCCCTGGTGACCTTGGATCTTGCTCTTTCCGCATCAGGGCCTGTCCTTTTATAGGCACCTGGGACCTTTATCAAAGGGGGAGAGCAGGTGAGCTTTCAATTCCTGGATTCCAGCTGTTTCTTTTCTGCCTCCTGTGGGAATTAGCATCTTGTTGATAAGGGTCCTCCGCACAGTCATGCCAGGGACACGCACTTATGTGATTTTGGGAAACCAGCAGCCCACACCAAGGTTAGGACTGTCCTACCCAATAAACTAGGAAAGATGGATTGTGCTCCAACTCTACTGCTGGCACTAATATTAATAAAATGCAGACATCGGAGATGGCATTATCCATAAAGGTCATGAAACAGGAACCAAGCAAGTGCTCACTCTGTGAAGGGATTGCAGGCTCTGTTACGTGCTTCCCTCCAGCGAATGCTGCTGTTGGCCCACTTCCGTTGGCATCCCCCTCTTTACACTTCCTCGGTATTGACTACTGTAACTATGGTGCATTTAGAGAGTAAGTTAGCAGAGAGATATTATAAAAAGAGAACTTGCAAGTTGAATGTGAAATAAGTGCGATTTGAGTCATAGAAGGGAAGGAGGAGAGAACTTAGAGAATCAAAAGACAGCACATCTGTTCCGTACACAAGAATTGGCACTGGTATTCTAACAGTGACAATCAAGCCCAAGATCTGGCCGGTCGCACTGTCCCAGAGAGCAGTGACTTTGCAGCAACACATTGTGGCTCAAAGAACAGAATGTGAACATCCAGTTAGTAGCCAGTGTGTGTGACACTGGCATGTAGAACCCAGGCAAGTCTGTCACATGGAAGTAAAAGAGGATAGAAAAGCAAGGATAGAGAGTGGGGGAGCTAGGGTTTATGATCAGGAGGATGACATCCTTGGTGCACTTGGCAAAGTGAGCATGGGAACTAGAGAGAATGCGAGTCTTACGTGCAAGGTGGTAAAACTTTTTTACTGCCAAGGACCATTTGGATGTTTATAACATTATTCAAGGGCCACATAAAATTTTCAACTTAACAATTAGCCTGCTATGTTTGGTCAAAGATTTAATTAACTCACCCTGATGCCTTGGCAGGCCCAGGCAAAATGATTTTGAGGGCCACATATAGCCCTCAGCTGGGCGTTCCCCACTCCTGCCTCAGGGCAGAGCCTCTCCTTAAGAAAGGAAGCTCTGCTGTCAGATGGAAAGCATGTGGGGGCAGGCATGGGGAGTGGGGGTATGGGTCAAGGAAAGGTGCTAGCAAATGCATGCCCCCCACACACACACCAAGGGCCCCAGCAAGGCACCCCAGGCCCTGTTGCGTTGGACATTGTTCCCCAGTAGAACAGCCCAGGGAACGTAAGAAATCAGCCCAAACCAAAAATCTGCCATTGAAGGTCTGGTCCCAGCCCTCCAAAGGGAACAGTTGGTGACTCCAGGGGTCTTTGAGGTATTTTTCTTCCGTTCAGTCTAACTTTTTCATTTGCTTTCTTCTGGGTTGAAACATACATTCTGCTCCTCCCACAAATCTTTCTGCGTTTGGCTCCATTTTACCCAGGCTTACACTGTGATTTTTCTAAACAGGGCAAGTCTTCATTGCCTCTGGTGACAGAGGCAGACAAAGGGGCCAGAACATTCTGGACGATTCCAGGGGTAGTTTCCAGTTAATTTGACATAGCACTGTGCTTCCTGTCTTAGCTAATGTGTTTCTCGGGATCTTTATTCATATTAATATGTATTCAAAATGGTCACATTTCCAGAACATATACCTTGTTTAGCCAATGAAAGTGAGATGAGGAAGAGGTGTTCATCACCCCAACATCTATGTTAAAGCCAAGTGACACATAAAGAAAACCATGTGTGCTAGACAATTTTTACTAGTGTCTGAATTACATTAATAAATAATTGCTGCCGAGACCGGTTTGGCTCAGTGGATAGAGCGTCAGCCTGCAGACCGAAAGGTCCCAGGTTCAATCCCGGTTGGGGGCATGTACCTTGCTTGCGAGCACATCTCCACTGTGGGGTGTGCAGGAGGCAGCTGATCGATGTCTCTCTCTCATCGATGTTTCTGACTTTCTATCTCTCTCCCTTCCTCTCTGTAAAAAATCAATAAAATATATTTAAAAAAAAAATAAATAAATAAATAAAATAATTACTGCTAACAGTCAATAGCTGCTTGCTATGTTTCAGATCCTCTAAAAAGCAGTTCTCAACCTTTTTTAATGCTGTGACCTTTTAATACAGTTCCTCATGTTGTGGTGACCCCCAATCATAAAATTATTTTCGTTGCTACTTCATAACTGTAATTTTGCTACTGTTATGAATCATAATGTAAATATCTGTGTTTTCTGATGGTCTTAGGCTCTAAAGCAGCGGTTCTCAACTTGTGGGTTGCCTAAGGCCATCGGAAAACAGATATTTACATTATGATTCATTAACAGTAGCAAAATTACAGTTATGAAGTAGCAACGAAAATAATTTTAAGATTGGGGGTCACCACAACATGAGGAACTGTATTAAAAGGTCACAGCATTAAAAATGGTTGAGAACCACTGCTCTAACACATGGCTTTATAGCCTGAACAAGTGAGAGATTTTTTTCATAACCAGGAAAACAGACATTTCAGCAGCCAATCATAGTTGCATTAGTAGTACCTCTTTTTTATGGTGGACTCTCTGCTTGCTTGGTGGTCATTTGGAAGCACTGGCATCTTGCCCCGAATCTCACGGTTTGTGGCTCGCATTTGAAAGCCTCTGGTGCCCTCACAGTGTATTAGCATCTCGATGAGGAAGCTCTGATCATTCAGATCAGCTGGAGTTGGTGGGGTTTCATGGGCAAATCTTCGTTCTCAGCTGAATAGTAAGCATGGCCATTTACCAGTGAGTAAGGAGAGGACTCTCTCCCCTTTGAAATGGCCACTTCATGATGTCAGGTGTTCACTGGCTGTATCAGCACAGAGTTCCCTAGCAAGGCACAGGGTTGCTCTTCTTTCAAAGACTCCTGGTCAGTTGAATAACCACATTCTGTGGAGAGCTTGTTAGCTTTTGTCAGCAGTGGTTTCTGTTACGAATGCAGAACACATGATCTGGAATGAGCCTTTCTTTGCTATTGCAGTGCATACACACATAGCACGGAAGTTACGTGGGTGACTAATTCAGGCCCACCCATGATACTCCTAAGAAACACACAACATTAACCCATAGCCTTGTGTAGCCAATGTGGGGATGTGCTGCAGCCGAGCTTTGGACCTGGGCGCTCCGCGTGCTAGATCCCAGAGCCTTCCCTCAGAGAACCCGTTGTGAATTCATTTTCCTGGCCGCCGTCTGCTGACATGCAGCCACATCCATGCCGCTGGTCTGGGCGGCTGCTTTTTGCAGGTGCTTATAATTCTGAGTTAAGCTCATAAGAAAGAGTAATGAGCCTGGATAATTTGTAGCTTGGATCCCGTTCCTCTTAGCCAGGTCTTTTCAACTTGATTTTTCTTTCCAATACCAAAAAGTTGTTTCAGCAACATGCACATTTGATTCTCTTTTGCCAATATCTTTACAAACATGTCCCCTCTGTCCCCCTCCTCTTCCTCACCAATCCGTCTAATGTTCCTTAAACATTTTCTCATGTTGTTGAGGCAGGAACTCTGTATCGTTTCTCTTGCTTTATTGACCAAGGCATCGGCACCTCCTCCCCATGGACACTTGTCCTAGCCTCTAAGACATGGACAAATTAGCACCTGCCAGAGGAATACCAACTATCCTTAGCACGGGCCAGTAAAATTGCCACCCATTGCCTTGATGTGCCAGAGGGGAAATGAGTTTTAAAGTGTGGAGACAGCCACAGAGCACTCAGCTATGCCCTGGCACTTGGCTGCTGCCATGCTCCCAGTGTCAGTGGTCTGGGTGTGGGACCAGGAGAGGAGAGCTGGCACGGGGCCTTTGGCTGTCATCTAGAGGCAGGTGGGTTCTGGCTGAGGAGATTGAAAATGTTTCATTCAGAATGTATTGAGCCCTGGGCTTGCTGCTTCCACCGAGTCCACAGGGAACAGAGACCTTGCTGAGTGGCAGCTGGCTCTGGGCAGGCGAGTGTACTGGCCCTGCAGGGCCAGGCCTCCGGCTGTGCCCGTTACCACCCCAGCCTCAGCACATTTCCCCGGTGGGCTTTGTGCCCAGTTTCATCTCCTCCTTCTCAGCTCTGTTCCCTTTCCCTACTTGCATCCATTTCTCCAGCCCCCGCCTCCCTGTGCAGCCCTGTGCCTCCCTGGAGGGGTAGTGTGCCTGATCCCATTCCTCTTTCGGATCCCATTTTTGCACACCCACCTCTCACCTTGCTTTCTGACCTCTAGTGCCTACATACCTCTCTTCATCCCCTCCCTCCATTACTGTCCCTGTGTGTGTGCCTTGCTGGCATTCCGACATCTGTTACCTCTCCTCCCTGTAAGTTTTAAGTCATTATCACCAGGTTAAACCAAATGAGACGTTGGACACAATCTTGCTCTGTCACAAAGCCTTAAACCCTCCCATTGTCTAAGACAGTAACACTCCTTAGCCCACACCTCTCCTGGCCGCGCCTGAAGTGTTTGCTAGACTGCTCAGAGCTCCTGTGGATTGAATATTTCCATTTCCAGACAGATGCTCTATGATGTCTGCCATAGTAGCTTTTCATCTACCCCTCGGTGGTGCCTGTGACTGGAATATATGCCATTTGGACCTGCACTGCCTCGCACCGCAAGAAACCGGTCCTTGGTGCAGGGACCAGGGCTTGCAAAGAACCGGGGCTCTCAAGGGAAGGTTGCTTTGCACCGTGCAGCCTGGCTTTCTTTTTTCTTTTGGATGTAACAACTTGAGCTCCAACGACCTTAATAAAAAGACTGTTTCTTGTTGGGTTTTATGGGATTGCACCTGGGAAGCCCTCTACGCTGGCTCTCACGCCCTCTTGTTCTTTCTTGGTGCCTCTACCCTTGGCCTCTGTTGAGGCAGCTGGTCCCTGTGTGTTCCCACAGACCAACCATTTATTATGCCCATCCAACCGGGCATGTTGGGCCTTTGAGGGAACCCAGCAGGTTCTTTCCCATCTGAGTTTTGTTCCTGCTAAGAAATAAGGACTCTGGGGACCAAACTTCCGCCTCCGTGACTGAGAAAGAAGCGGCAGCTGCACTTCATTATGCACCAACAGCGAGCTTCCTTACTGACCGCAGAGTTTGGTAGTGTGACATCTGTCAAGGGCACTTTGGACCTGGGCGGGTCTCCCCCTGGAAGCCTGCAGGTGAGAGCACCTGAGCCAGGGAGCAGCCCTCTTGGAGGGAGAGCACATGGAAGGTGGACCTTCTCAGCTGAAGGGTGGCTCTTCCATCAGGTGTTCTTCAGATCGGCCCTGCTGCTGCCACAGCCACCTCTGGGCAGCAGGGCCAGAGCCTGCTGTGCTGGGTGATGCCTGGCCCCTCATGCACATCACAGGGCATCAGTCTGCCCTGAGCCTGTGCGGCCTTTGGGTCTGGCAGCGATCATCCCTTCAAAAACAAGAGCCTGACACTATTTCCTGAGTGGAATCTGAGCATGGGCACCTGAGTAAGGAAGGGTGCTCGAGCCAGCAGGTATAGGTACTGGTATCTGAGTCTTGTCTAAGATCACACCACCACTGGCTGTTCCCTGGGGGTTTCCTGAGTGACCAGTGAGCTCTCTCTTCATGCCTCAGTTTCCTTATGTGGCATTTGAAGGTTGTATTTGATCAGCCATCAGAAAATTGACACGTGGGTAGATAGATCCCCTGTGTGCTTTTACAGGTGACGGTTAAGTCCTATTAAAAATGGCTCTCCCCAAGAGCGCCACCTTGGGGCTGCCCAGAGCAGAGCTACCTGAACCTGAAGACTCCCTGAGTGTTTCAGAGCAGGGAGGCTAAGGGCTCTTATCTGCCACCTTCTGTTGTCTGCTGTGGTGTGTGAGGCAGATCCTGGGAAGGTTCTGTGCTCATCCTGACACCACAGAGGTGGGCCGAGGGAGCGTGCTGGAGCCAAGTACCCACTATTGTTGGTTCAAAGCTGAGGTGGGGTCTTCACACACACACACACACACACACACACACACACACCCGCTGAAGCACAGCTGGGCATCGGAAATGGGCAGCGGGGTTTTGCTGGGAGAGCCTCCAATGTAGCTGCTGCTTATACTCCACTTGGCCTTGCAGCCACGGCCCACAATGTGGATCGTGTAGCACAAGGTCTAAGCTTTTTCTGTGACAGACCAGATTTCAGGTTCCGTGGGCCACGTTTCCAGAGTCCTGCAGAGGCAGCAATGACTCCATGGGGAGTCACTGAGCAATTAGGTGCATCAGATACAGCTCCACATGTGTCTCAGTCCTCTTGAATTTTAAACATTGTGAGATGCACAGAATTTTGATACGATTCTCACCCAACTGCAGTAATTTATCCATCTTGCTTAGCTGGTCAGTAACAGCCAGGTTTGAAATCTCAGCTTCCTCATCTATGAAATGGGAGCAAAAATATAGGCACCTCATAAGGTTTTATAAGCAGCAACTGAGTTTAAAAAAATTTTAATACATTCTTATTGATTTCAGAGAGGAAGGGGGAGGGAGGGAGAGATAGAAATATCAGTAATGAGAGAGCATCATTGATCAACCACCTCCTGTCACAGTTCAATTCCCAGGCAGGGCACATGCCTGGGTTGCTGGCTTGATCCCCAGTGCGGTGTGTGTAGGAGGCAGTTTTCATCATTGATGTTTTTCTCTCTCCCTCCCTCTCCCTTCCTCACTGAAATCAAAAGTATTTCTTAAAAACAAAAAACAAAAACCCTCTTGACCTTCTGGTTCATGGGCCGATGCTCAACCACTGAGCACCACTGGCCGGGCTCAAGCAGATGAGTTTTTAAATCACCCAGTGCGGTCCCTGACTCAGTCAGTATGGGTTCACTGTGGTTATTATTGAAGACATCACCCCAGCCAGCACATGGTCACCAGAGTCAGCGAGCCAGCCCGGGACCAGGACCGCTGCCCTGATCATGCAGGAGCTGCCCACCTCTGATGTGGCCAGTAGCTAATGCACAGGTCTCCTACTCCAACTTATGGTCACGTGAACACAGTCTGGAGGAGGAGCGAGGGTGCAGGGACGATGGCGTTTGTTTGCCGCTTTATACAGTTTGTTTGCTTCCACTCACCCCCTCCCACTCTCTGAGCATAACAAGCAAACAACAGAACAATTGCATGGAGCAGGGGTGGACAGTTTCAGTTCAGGGCGGAACGGCCACCCCGCAGTCATGGCGATCTGTCACTGTGTGGGTTTGCTGTGTTCTGCCAGAGCTTCATTCGCAGGTACTTTTGAGTTCCAGGTACTTTTCATGTAGCACAAAATATTGTTCTTCTGACTTGCTCCAAGAATTTTAAAATGTAAAAACTATTTTTAGTTCAGGGTGGTCAGAAAGAGGCCACACCTTGCTGTGCCTGCCAGGTCCTTGCTTTTCAGGCATGACCTGGAGCCTGGACGTGGGGACCCTGACCTGTGGCTCTGACCTGGAGCCCTGACCTGGGAGCCCCAACATGGGGCCCTGACCTGAATGAAGCTCTGACCTGGAGGCCCCGACCTGGGCCTGTGACCTGGGGGCCCTGAGCTGAAGACCCCGACTTGGGGCTGTGACCTGCCTCACATGCCTAACTGTTTGACCTGGGAGCCAGTCGTCGACAATGGCGGCCTCAGTTCCCTACAGTAGAAATAAGCAGCTTGGTTTACAGTCTCCTTGGACCGCCTGCCGGGCAGGGCTGGGGGGCCATGGTTCCATGTGCCTTTGCAGTCAGCAGACCTGAAGCTGGGCCTGGCTCGGCCTCCGACTTACAGGGAGAGTGGGCAAGTTCCCAGGCCTCCCAGTACCTCGGTTGCCTCATCTGTAAGCAGGGATAAAGGACATCCTGTAAGGGTCGAAACGCTCGCCACTCAATGGAAGGCTCCAAGAGACGTTCTCATGCAAACAGCAAAGGGTTTATTCACCAAGCATGCTGGGGCTTACAACGTACTCTGAAAGCAGAGCAGAGGCTGAGAGCCCCAAACCAAGTTACAGGGTATTTTTATAGTATTACGATAACAGGATGCGGCTGGCGGTTATTGGTTATCTCTGGGTTAATCTCTTGAGACATCTGGGCCTTGTCTCCTTCCGAAATTTGGCTACAGGCTGTCTTCACCACACACACTAACAACCTGCACCTGGGTTACACTAACAACCTGCACCTGGGTTACAGCACTCTGGAAATTTCCACTCTATTCTTAACTTTGAGAATTTTTAACTCTTCAATCCCTTTGGGGTTGGGAGCCCCTTAACTCATGTATCCACCAAGCATTCATTGTTCCTCACAAACACTAAGTGGTACCTCTTGTATTTTTTTTAAAAGAACCTGCATTCCTGTTAGTAACAGTTTAAAAAAAGAACGTCTACACTCTGCCAGTGGTTTTCCTCACAGCCTGTGATAAAAAGCCCAGGAAGGTGGTGGGGGGTGGGGTGCACCCTTTGAACCAAACCCTGTAATGTGTGTGTCCTCCTCCCTTGAAATGAAGGCAGAGAACAAACTTCATCAATTAACCTGGCATCGCTGTGTGGCTCTCTCACTCCACCCAGTGGCAGGAAGTCTGTGGTCAAAGAGAAGAGGGAGAATTTTAGACTGTGATAATTATTATTCTTTTGTGTAATGTCCTCTACCAGTAGAGCAAGATTTCATTTTGAAGTTGTCCCCCTTTGTCCCTGGTGGGCAGATCCTAGGCACCTGCAGTGCAGCCAGCGGGCGAGGGCGGCCCTCTGGTCAGGTGGTGATTCAGGTTGCTCCAAGGGAGCTGGGACAGGAGCAGGGGCAGGAACTGGGGCAGCAGCTGAGGCAGGGGCAGGAGCTGGGACAGGGGCAGGAGCAGGAGCTGGGACTGGGGCAGGGGCAGGAGCTGGGACAGGAACTGGGACAGGGGCAGGAGCTGGGGCAGGGACAGGAGCTGGGGCAGGGACAGGAGCTGGGACAAGAACTTGGTCAGGAGCAGGGGCAGGAGCACGAGCTGGAGCAGGGGCAGGAGCTGGGACAGGAGCTGGGGCAGGAGCAGGGGCAGGAGCAGGGGCAGGAGCTGAGGCAGGGGCAGCAGCTGGGACAGGAGCAGGGGCAGGAGCAGGAGCTGAGGCAGGGGCAGGAGCTGGGGCAGGAGCTGAGGCAGGGGCAGCAACTGGGGCAGGGGCAGCAACTGGGGCAGGAACTGAGGCTGGGGCAGGAGCAGGGCCAGGAGCTGAGGCAGGGGCAGGAGCAGGGCCAGGAGCTGAGGCAGGGGCAGCAGCTGGGGCAGGAACTGAGGCAGGGGCAGCAGCTGGGGCAGGAGCAGGGGCAGGAGCTAAGGCAGGGGCAGCAGCTGGGGCAGGAGCAGGGGCAGGGGCAGGAGCTGAGGCAGGAGCAGGAGCTGAGGCAGGGGCAGCAGCTGGGACAGGAGCAGGGCCAGGAGCAGGAGCTGAGGCAGGGGCAGCAGGTGGGGCTGAAACTGAG
>JAAGEH010000020.1:5375108-5408625 GCA_011751065.1 Lasiurus cinereus
AGGGGCAGCAGCTGGGGCAGGAGCAGGAGCTGAGGCAGGGGCAGCAGCTGGGGCAGGAGCTGGGACAGGAGCAGGAGCTGGGACAGGAGCAGGAGCTGGGGGAGGGGCAGAAGCTGGGACAGGGGCAGGAACTGGGGCAGGGGCAGCAGCTGGGGCAGGGGCAGGAGCTGGGGCAGAAGCTGGGGCAGGAGCCAGGCTAGGGGCCAGGCTGATCAGCTGCAGACAGGACTTGGCAAGCTCTCATTTTTCCTTATCTGTATTTGACTCTGTCCCTGTCTCTTTTCTCTGCCTGACCCTCTCTAGGTTATTCTTCATGAATCTCTCTCTTATGTGTCTCTGGCATCTCTCTGTCTCTCTCTCTCTTTCTCTTTCTCTTTTTCTTCTTCTACCCCTCCTCCTACCACTCCCCCTTATTCTCTTGTCTAAATCTCTAGTTTTCTTCTTTTGTCCCTTCTGTCTCTAATCTTTCTTTTTTGTCTCTTTCTCTCCCTCTGTGTATCTCTCGTCTGTCCTTTCTGTCTCTGTGTCTTTGTGCCTCTGCCTTGGGTTGTTTCTCTCCCCTTGTGTCTGTCTGTGGCTTGTTTATCCCACACCCCGTGTGTACTCTCCTCTGACCAGGGCCCTGCACACACTCCGAGCCCATCCAGGCCCAAGCTTCTATCTCAGCATGAGGACTCCTCCCCTGGCTTAGCTCTGGGCGTGCTCAGTGTTTGCTGAATAATTAAGGCTGTAATTAAAGTATAAGTGCAAGTATAATTAAAATTCACTTTAGTGGATCCTGAAATTATGAAGTGATTAGGTATTGGATGTGGCCCGGCAGGAGCAGCTGGAGGAGAGCTATGCCCATCCTCCCTGGCCCAGCCCTGCCCACGGTGCTGACTGGGAGCAGCGCCCCACTTGCCTGGAGCTTGAGGAGCTTCGGAGCAGAGGGCTGGTGGCAGCTGGGAGCACTCACGCAAGGGCACAGGACTCAGCCAGCTGCTGCTCCGCCCTTCTTAGCTACAGGCCAAGCCCTGGAGAAGTGAGGGAGTGTTAGGCCGTATTGCTGGCCTATCAAGACGGCTATCTGAAGATGTTGGGGCAGCAAGGCAATCAGAAGGGTGTCTCTCCCCTCGCCCCCAGCACGCTTTGAATGTGTGAGCCAGCGTGGCGTCTGGTCCATCAGGCGGTCCCTCCAGGGTAGCAGGTGCTGTGCTGAGCCCAGATATCCTGGGGCACGCGTCTAGCCAATCGCCAGCCCATGAAGTTCGTGTTCAGTAGGACAAGCGATGTCAGGAAGTGGACTCAGGGTGCTGGGATCTGACTACAGGCACCTGGGAGCTCGTTTTATAATCCTTTGCACTGGCTGGCAGTCGGGAGGTGGTGAAAGGCTTCCCAAAGAAATGCCATTTAAAAGGAGCTCTTGGGACCAGATGGGCAGAGTGGGGAGCAGAGCTCGGGTGGGAGGCCAAAGGCCTGGCCTGTCTGCCGGGTCCCGGGGTCCGAGGCCACTCATTTCCCCTTGGAAACGCTTGATGTTTGTTGGTTGCTGAAGAGGATATTAGGCCAGTTGGTTGCGAGGAAGAGCAGCCCATTTGTCTCACCCCTACATATACAAGGGAGCCTCGGTGACGCTGATGAACATTCTCATGGGCGGGAACCACAGGAAAGCTGGCCCCAAGCAAGAGCAGGGCCGGGTTCAGACACCCTGATCTGGAATTCACAGCTCTGCAGCCAGTTACGCGTGCTCTTGCCTGCTCACCTGTGCGAGAAGCCTTTCCCTTCCATGTCTGTCACTCACGCTGCCTGTCCCCATTCTCAGGAGAGCAAATCTGTGCACAGCTAACAGCCACCTCAGTATTTGGACTATCCTTGATCAGGTGCATTCAGTGTTCTGGGAACAATTGATTCTGCTCAGGAAACACCGGTCCCTCCCCCAGCAGGACGGGGGTAGAGTACTTTAGCCAGATGGGGGGTTAGAAAGAGCAGCATCCTAATTATGCCTGTTCTTTGCCCGAGTGATGTGTAGCGTCATTGAAATTCAAGTGGTCTCACGCAGGGAATAGTGCTGCCCATTTAAACCACACGCAGGAGGCCCAGGAATGAACATGGAGAGGGAGGAGCAAAGGGCTGAGACTGAGCCCTGCCAGCCAGACAGCCTGAGTCCCGGCTGAAAGGACTGACTAATGAACACCTGCCTCAAGGTCACTGCAGAGAGCACATGGAGGACTTTGTAAGTCACAGGAACATAGATATCTTATTATTGTCAACATTGTTACCATGGCATGTTTACAAAGTCATAGGAGTTATTCAGGGTTCAGAATAGATATTTCAAGCATTAGCTCCAGAAATCCTATAAACCAGTGAGAAGGAGCCGCATGCTCATGCCAAGGCCTCCTAGCTATACCAGCCATGCCTGCTGGACAGGAGCCTGGAACCTGCTTTCACCTCAGTCTTCTCATCTGTAAGGGAGGAGATTAACAGCCACCTGGGGGCACCACTGAGGAGCAAATGAGCGAATATGCTTAGAGCCCTGGAGCCCTAAATGCATGCTAAATGTCCTGCTCTGGCTACTTGGACTGATGACCACTACCACTGGCGCTGTTCCTATATCAAGCCAGGTCCATCCAGCATGACTGACTCTGGGGTCCACACAGTGGGTGGCAGGCCTGGTAAGGCTGTGGGCACAGTGGGGTGCACCCCACAAGAGTCAGGCATGATCCCCTGCCTCCTGGGGGGTCCCCTGAAGGTCACATGTTGAGATTGGAGGGTGCTCTGAAAAAAAAGGGAAGAGGGAGAAGAGCCTTTTGTACCTTAACTTAGATTTCTTTTCTGTCAGATTGGAGGGCAATTGGGAAAAGAATTCTAGTCCGTGTCTGTATTGAAGGAGATGGAAACGTATACAGTCACTTGGTCCAGAGACTGACTGGCTCCATGCCAGCTGGGCTCTTCCTCCCGCTGAGCACAGCCAGAGAGCGCGCTGCCAGGAGCAGAGCAGGAAATCCCGCCCAGTCCACCACCCTCCGAGTCTCTGATGCTGATAAAACTCCACCAAATGAACAAGGATGCTCACCGAGGCTATCCTCAGGGACTAATAGATCTTTGCAGATGCTCTACTTAAGTCAACCTTGCCCCGACATTTAGCAACTTCGCATGTGGAACCTTGATGAGCTCCAGTTCTGGGGTGGGAATCGGGTGTGGCTCCGCAGGTCCTAAGGTCAGGTTCGCTCACGGCTGAGGTCTAGTCCAGGCTTCACTGGGCAGGGTCACTCCCAAGTCACTCACGTGCTGCGGGGGCACCTGAGGCCACAGGTCTTCCCTGGCTCTCGGGGAACAATCCAGGAGTCCAGGGAGCAGACAGACTTGTGGGCTTTGTCACGGAGTCTCCAGAGGCATGTTGTCGCCTGCTGCGTCCTTACTGAGCAGCAGCAGGTGGTCCAGCCCCGTGTCGAGAGGCGTGAGCACCAGAAGCCATTGGTCCTCTTGGCGCTGCTGCCCATTTACAAAGTAACCTCTATAACGTGATGCAGCTTCTGCAACAGAGATGCTGACATGTCCAACTTACACGGCTCCTCCTCATCCACTGGAGGCCTCAGTGGGAGGGCACCCAGTGGCCCGCTGCCGCCTTGCTGCCGCCTTCCAGGGCAGTCCTACTGGCAGTATCCAGAAGGCGGGCAGGGCAAAGGGTTCAGGGCCACTGCAGGTCTTATGGGTGTGAGTTTTGTACCCCTTACCCTCCAGTGGCCAGAACTCAGTCACATGACTCAGGCCAGGGGCCTAGCACCACTCCCTGTTGGGCAGCCATTCCCCAGCCTCTGCTCCCACTGGACAGGGAGCAGGAGCTGCTGGGTGCTGGTCTGGCCACTGCCCTTTGCAAAGTGCTGTCACAGGTTTTGCTCTGCCTCTCCTCAGCCTGTGCTCCCAGCATTCACCTCGTTTACAGGAGACAGCATCGCTCTAGAACAGTTAGGGCATATGATGAGAGAGAACAGGCTCACGCCAGTCGCTGTCCCCGCCCCTGTGTGACCCACAAACGCTCTCCCTCCTCTCTGTGCCTCAGTTTCTTCATCTTGTAACAGACCCACCTACTCAGGGTCTTCGGAGACTCATCTAAGTCACTGACTAAGCCTGGCCCATGTACATGCTTAATGACTATTCGCTGTAAGGAAGATGATCATGTTATGTCTGGAGATAAAGAAGTTGGGGCTCAAAGCAGTTAAATGATTTACCCAGAACTGTACAACTCACACACCGCAGGGGCAGGGAGAGACGGTTTTCACTAATGATTTCCTACCTCTAGGTTGTTGCTTTGCAGAGAGCACATCTGTTTGAGTCAAGCAGCGGCCAGTGAGCATTGAGCCAAAGATCCAGTGCCCTCCCTGGGGCTTCCGTATGCCCAGGGCCCTGAGAATCCATGTGACATCACCTTTCACTCCTGCCCCTCTCCACTTTGCCTTTCCCTCTGCTTGGAACCTGCCCCGGTTCCTTTCCCTGTGCTCCTGGGCTGCCCCAGGCCGGGGCTCCAAGGCCCTTGTTTATAAATAGGCTGTCTAGCCAACTAGGTGAAAGCTCAGGAAGTGATGTCAGATGAGATATTTCATTAGGCTTAAATGTTATCACATTTCTCCCAGGGGCTGCTCACGCTGAAAGGACAGAAAAGCATTTTGCATATTAAGTAGTCAGTCCCAGCAAATGTTCGGGGGTGAGGGGCCAGCAAGTGCTACAGACGCACCAGGACAGCCTGGCACACTCCTTGCTGGCCTCCCCTGTTATACAGAATGAGGGGAAGTGGAAACGTGCATGTTGAACGCTGTCATCGTCCCACAGCCGTGGTTCATGGCCACTAGTTCATGGCAGATGGTCTGAACTGCAGGTCTTAGATTAGGCCACGGCTCAGCCATTCCTTCTAAGACATTAGGACCTTACCTCGGTGCATCTACAAATCATACTGTGCCTATCCAACTGGTTATTGTGATTGCAGCTTTCATCAGTGAAGTGTCTCTGTCTCTCAGAAGTCCTCTGCTCCCTTCTTTTCCAGCTGGACCACTCTTGATACAGATCTCCTTCATGGCCTCTCCTGCCTGGACACTGACTTAAACCTGTGTCACCACCTCCTGGAGCACAGGGTTCGGGTCAATAGTCATGCGTCTTCCATGAGGCTGTACCTGGCGTTTCCTTCTCTTGCTCATTTTTAAAAATATATATATTTTATTGATTTTTTACAGAGAGGAAGGGAGAGGGAGAGAGTTAGAAAGATCGATGAGAGGAAAACATTGATCAGCTGCCTCCTGCACACCTCCTACTGTGGATGTGCCTGCAACCAAGGTATATGCCCTTGACTGGAATCAAACCTGGGACCCTTCAGTCCACAGGCCAATGTTCTATCCACTGAGCCAAACTGGTTAGGCTTCTTGCTCATTTTTGACACCAAGCTTTTTCTTTAGATCCCATATTCAGACTGTTTAGTCAAGGGATAAATCCATTGCAGAAGATTTTCCTTTTTCAAACTTGTTGAACAAATGATTCTTAATCTTCCTTTTTTCACAATCTTATAAGAACCACGTTATTTTCATTTTCTAAATGCCAGACATTTAGATGAAAAGAGGGAAAAAAATAAATTTGTCATTTAGATTTGTTTAAGTAGCCATATCTGCATTGTAAAAAGCTGAAAAGGAGTTGTAATTGGATTGCGTTTGTGAGACCAGGCATCCAGTCATGTTAGGTTTGACTCTTGGGGACCACCTCCAGTTCCATGTCAGTGACTGTACCCCCTGCCCTCTCCTAGGAACCAACGTCCATGAGGCCCAACGCATCCTCAGCAGCAGCGGGCTCCCCATCACCTCGGCCGTCGACCTGGAGGACGCAGCCAAGAAAGCCGTGGCCAGCGTGGCTAAGAAGTGAAGCCTTTGCCCTAATCCCCGGAGGAAGAAGTCCATTTTGCTGTAAAGGGCTGACTCTCTCCTCACTGAAGGAATTGTTATCTCTTTGGGGAAAACATGGGAAGGGGAGAAGAGAAGCAAGATCATTATGTGAAAAATCTTAATTCTGTATCTTCTTGAATCAGATATCTAAACAGACTAATCTGATTTCACTTATGTCTTTATTAAATTAATGCCCTGTCTTCTCATACTTTTCTGTTACTGTGAGCCTGCTCAGTAGACCTTGTGTGCCTGATGCTGGGTAGTATCTGTGTGACCAGACAGGCCTCATTCACTGCCGGCAGTTTGGGTGATATTTAATCCTGAACAATAAAATATCACAGGCCATGCAAACTCAGGCAAGACTACCTTAACAGATTAACTCTCTGAAAGGTGCAGCCAAGACAGTCAGACAAATAGCTATTACACTGCCACTGCTTTTCCAGGTTCCTGATTCCAATACATGCTGGGAAAACCCATGAATATTCCAAAATATATTTTACAATGGAAGGTCCACACTTCACATATTCCATAAGAATAACCTTTGCCTTAAAACTGAGTATATTCCTTACCTCATTCAAAATAAAGCCAGAAGCCTTACTTTTAGTAGATCTTATTTAATGTGAAAACTGAGAGAGCTGATTCTTATGTAAATCTCTATAATTAAGACATTCCAAGATAGAATATCATTGTAATTTTATCGTGAGGGTCAGTATCTTCCCCCCGCTGCCCTTCTTGGTCCCCCAGAATCTACTAACTGGGGGCACATAATTAAGAGAATATGCTTCTCTATAGTGCCCATTGGGGGAGTGGAGTGAATTAGGTTTATGATGATATTTTGGTAAATATTTGTACACAAATTTAAATAAAATCCTGTTCTGTAAACTAAGATCTGTGTATTTCTCATTTTTGTCAATATTATTTCTTAAACACTTTTCTCCAAAATTAGGAAATTTTGGTTATATATTATATGGTCCCAGGATTAGTCCAGTTTCACTCAACTTCAGCAGCAACCATTTACGTTAGGAGATTATTCAGTGAAAGAATAAAAGTTACATACAAACCAGAAGTTGTCACAGATGTTTAACAGGTTAAAATGTGACTTCAATCTGCAAAGTGCTACAGTAGGAAATTGGCGACATAACTCCCGTCTATTGAGGTTCAGTTGCCAGTGGTAACAATTTTCATATCAGGAGTAATAAACATAACTTTTTTGTTTGTTGCTTCCCAGTTCTCATTCATTCCACATGGCCACAAGTTGAAAAGTCATGTTATAGCTTCATGTTTGCCATTTTTAAAATTATTATTATTTTATAATAATGAAAAATATTAATAATGCCTTTTTTGGTAAATCTCTATAATTAAGACATTTCAAAACAGTGTTTTGAGTTTTGATAGTTTAATAACTAGTTAGCATGATAAAATAAATAATATATATTTTGCCAATTAGGCAAAAATCATATTTGAGTGTTTTATAAAGACTGTTCACAACACATGTATCTTGATGTTCCTAATCAATTCAGTTTTGAGGGGGCTGTAAGGGAATGGACTGATGTGATCATTTTGTAAGAGGGCTAATCACAAGCAAATAGCCAGCCCCCTTTATTTTACCACATAGGTGGTGATCAGGATTAAGTGTTGTTTCTTTTTCTTGGAAGCTCCAAGTGTCTGAGTTTATTTGCTCAAATCTGTCCCTGGTGCTGAGCACAAGTGTGGATTCTGTAACTGTTTGTGGGATGAGTGCTGGGGTGTGTGGGCCCAGCTCTACTGGCTGGAACCGCAGTGGAGTCAGGGATAGTGCTGTTGGTGGCACACTGCATTACCCACGCCAGTGCCTTGTGCTGCCGACCTTCCCGCATCCCCTCCAAGTCTCCCTCTGACCTGTATTACATGCAAATATGCAAAATATTTCCTTTCAATCTGATTGATATTTCCTTAAAGTTGGTTATGTCCTCAGCAGGAATACCCATGACACAGGGTGACTATCTAAGCTTACTTGGCGCCCGGGAAACTTACAGGGTAGCACACACATTGTGCCTGAACTTCTCTGCATGTAAGATTGGACCAGACTTGCTAGTCTTCCATGTCAGTCTCCTAGAACAACTATCACATTTAGAGGACATGAAACGTTCACTTATTTGAGTCAACCTATTCTCCAGATGTTTTTTTGTAATGACAAAGACCCAAGTCAAGCTTAAGAAGAAGAGTGGGAACTGTTTTGCTACTGAGGTATGTAGACAGAGATTCTGGTTGTAGTTAAGGCGTCCAGAGGCTCACACCATCAGAACTTGGACCTTGCGTCTCAGGGCAGCTTGTCTCTGTGGCTTCATTCTCAGGCTGTGTCCTTGGGGCAACATTGAACCAGACAGACTCACCAGAGCTTGTAATCTCTTCATTTCCCAAGGTGGCAGAATGGCTGCCATCTCACATTTTGTCAAGCTCAGCATCCCTAAAGGAGAAGGAGAAGGGGTGCCAGGAAAGAACGAAAAAAAGAGAAAGAATTAAACATCGAGAGTGAGAGGAAGAAAGAGAGAGGGAGGGAGCTTCGCTCCTGGTGATTCTAAAAAAACTCCAGAAAGGAGATGGCCAATGTGGGTCAGGACCCTGTCCTCCAGCCAGTCCTGCTGGTGAGTTACAAGCTCTGGTGAGTCTGTCTGGTTCAATGTTGCCCCGAGGACACAGCCAGCCTTATTCAGCTCTCAGCGCTGAGCACAGGGCAAGGGGGTCCGCCAGTAGGATTAGAGAGCTAATAGAAGAAACAGTGTATTTGGGGAAAGAAAAATCAAAGGACGGCCACACCTATCAATCATAACACAATGGGGGTGAACAGATGACTCCATATCCAATTCTGGAATGTCATGATTCTATCCTATTTCCTCGCCAGTTCTCTGGAGCCCACTTTCGCCCGTGCATGCCAGTCCAGGTGTGTTGTGCACCTGCTGCTTAAGCTATCGAGACACCTTCACTTACTTGCCTTGAACAGTGATGTCCATGTAAGAATAATGGCATCGAAGCACATAGCTCAATTTTGGTTCTCTATTTAAGTTGCAACTCAATTCATGAATTAGTAAAGTAGTGAAGACATTTTAAATAGCTTGACTAGACCCACGGATCGTTTTTAATTAGCTCTTTTACAATTTGTATGCTATGTGCATTCCTCTCAATTTGCTGTCTGAGGGGGAAAAAGTTATCCTGAAGAAAAATAGTGTTTATTAAGACCTTAATAAAAGTGAGAAAAAAATTATATTTTGACATTTATAAATCAAACATTTAAAAGTCAGTGGTCATTTGCAGGGTGTGATATATGTTCAAAAATTAAATGAAAGGCCCTGGCCGGTCTTGTTCAGTGGATAGAGCATCAACCTGCAAACTAAAGGGTCCCAGGTTCGATTCCGGTCAAGAGCATGTAGCTTCATTTCTGACGTATCCCCAGTTGGGGGAGGTATGCAGGAAGCAGCTGAACAATGTTTCTAACGCTCTATCCCTCTCCCTTTCTCTCTGTAAAAAAATCAATAAACTATATTTTTAAAAAAAATTAAATGAAAGAAAACATGTAATCATGGTGAAAAACCAGCAAGACGGGGGAAGGAGCCCTGGCTGGCATTCCTAAGTGGTTAGAGCATCGGCCTGCACACCCAAGGATTGTAAGTTTGATTCCCAGTCAAGAGCATGTACCTAGATTGCAGGTTTGTTCCCTGGCCTGGTTGGGGCTGTTGCAGAAGACAATCAATGTGTCTCATGTCTCTCTCTCTCTCTCTCTCTCTCTCTCTCTCTCTCTCTCTCTCTCTCTCTCCTCTCCTCTCCTCCCCTCTCCTCTCCTCTCCTCTCCTCTCCTCCTTTTCTCCCTCCCTTTCTTTACCCCTTTCTCACTCCCCCCACCCCTTCAATTCTATCTAAAATCAATGAAAAAAATAGCCTTGGATGAGGATAAACAAAAAAATAAATTTAAAAAAAGAGTGAGGAAGGCTACGTTGTTCTGCAGCCTAGACTTGGAGTTGGCACACGAAGGCCAAGAGCTATTTTAAAAACTGTTTTATTGGCACCAGCCACACCCACTTAGGTACCTGTTGTCTGTGGCTACTCTCACCTTCCTTAACACAGTGATGTAGCTGTGACAGAGACCTGTGGCTCTAAAATAGTTACTAATTGGTTCTTTACAGAAAGGGTTTGCCAAACCCTCCCTAAGACCAATTTTAAAAATCAATATTCCTTCTAAAATAACAGCAACAAATTACTCTTTCCAAACCTGCAAAAAAGCAGATTTAAACATTAAAGTGAAAGAAATGAATAAAGTGAAAGAAATGAATATCAAGATCATTGATATTTTTATGTTAAACCCTGTAGGAACGTACTAGTCTACAGAAGGCCACTTGCCAATGAGAACCCATTCCATATGTTGATGTGTATCTTTCCACCGCTACAGGACTGTCTGCAGATAACTGGTGTGCTTCTGAAGCCATGCTTGTCTTACTAGTTGCATGTGCGTTGGAAGAACACCAAGTCATGGCTGTGAATACAGAGCTCCTAAAGCCCTGGGCCTCTTCAGTCATCCTCACAGGGGCCTTTGCTAGAGACTGTGCTATGCACAGTTTCATCTGGGGTCCTGGGAAAGCAATAAGAAAGCAAAGGTGTAGATGTACCACAGTTTTCTAATCCACTCAACTGCTGATGGGCATTTAGGCTGTTTCCAAATCTTAGCTATGGTGAATTGTGCTGCTATGAACATAGGGGTGCATATAACCTTTCTGATTGGTGTTTCTAGTTTCTTGGGATATATTCCTAGAAGTGGGATCACTGGGTCAAATGGGAATTTCATTTTTAGTTTTTTGAGGAAATTCCATACTGTTCTCCACAGTGGCTGCACCAGTCTGCATTCCCACCAGCAGTGCACAAGGGTTCCTTTTTCTCTGAATCCTTGTGAGCACTTGTCGTTTGTTGATTTGGATCTATGAGACCATTATGTTAAGGTGAAATAAGCCAGGCAATGAAAGAAAAATACCACATGATCTCACTCATTATGGAAAATAAGGAACCTGATGAACAAAAAGATTGATACAGAGGCAGTAAAGCACTGAACAGACTGTCAAATTACAGCGGGAAGGCTGGGGAGTGTTGGGGAGGAAGGGAAATCAAAGGACTTATGCATGCATATAAGCACACCAATGGACACAAGACACTGAGGAGGTGGGATGAGGATATGCAACAGGGGTAGGGGTAGGGAAGGTCAATGCGGGGGAAAGGAGGTATGTGTACTACTATATGTAATACATTAAACAATAAAAAATTAAAATAAAATAAAATAACAATTTTTAAAAATAGGAAAGCAACGGTGATGTCAGTGTACCTGTCCCACTGCATTGCTGCCCAGGCACCATTACATAGCCGCTGAGAACACAGCAGTGCAGCAAGATGCAAGTGTCCTGCTTAAGGCACCACTGGCGTTAAAGGCGGCAGGATTCTGTCACTCTGGCTCTTTCTGAGCTGATGCCAATGGTATGTTCACTACGTGCCTGGTAGCCACAGAGACTGTTGAGTGCTGAGGACAGATTTTTGGTCTGTTGCATTTCAATGAACGCACCATCAGTAGGTGTGAGAGGCTGACCAGCGCAGCTCTGATCCAGGCAGAGGGACTTGGCCGCCACCTGCCCGAGAGCATCGCCCACTAATCTGCTTAGCAACTCTGCATCTGTCACTCCTGTTGCTCAGAGGAGGACGCTGTCTCTCAGAGAAGGTCAGATATGGCAGGAACACACAACTGTGGCTGGCTGCTTAGGTCAGAAACTGACCTCCTGAGGCCAAAGTGTTGCTCTTTGTCTTAAATCTGCAAGGACCCAAATCCAAGAGGGTGTGGATAATCTGACAGAATGTTGGGCAGGGGCGTTTAGCAAGCTAGGTCCTTGACTATATCACCTTCTCCATGGCCCCCGACCTCAGGAAGCACCGTTTTAGAGCTGAAAGCTCCCCTCCGCAGTTGGACAAATTGTCCAACTACAGTGAGAATGTGCCTCCCAACGTGCACAGTGCCCGAGGCAGGGCCTTTCCCAGCGACCGAGTTCCAGGTGCCTCCCATTAAGTCACTGCTTCCCCCAATATACAAAGCCACCCACAGACAATACTTGCAGGAAAGGCGAAGACTGGAGACTCTTGTTATAGCAGACTCTTAGTAGATGAGTGCATTCAACTAAGAAAGATATAAATTCATTGATACATGAATTGATATATGCTCTAACCATTGAGCACTGGCCAGCACTCCTTCATCCTTAGGGCTCTTGAATTAATTTGTAGTGCAAATCATCTATAAGACTAACAACACATATGCATTCTTACAAATAATATTCTATTTTGGGAGAATATTAAACTGTAAAAAGAAAATAAAATATGGTCAATACAGACCCAAGTAAAAGTCTGATTTTAAAGCAACCTATTTAAACAACATTTAAAAATCTCCTAATTCAGCTTACATTATAGTGTTGCAGAGTAAATGCTAATTTTAGTCTTAGGTCTGGGATTGAAACAATTAATGAGTCTCAACTAGTATTTATTCATAAATATGCCCCCACCCAGCTTTCTTCAATCATAGAAATATTTTTTTTTCCTGCAATGTGAGTTGTGTTCATGTTATTTGGACTCCTTTAGACCACTGAAGTGTGATGTTTAAAACTCTCATATTTGAAATTATACCACATTGTGTTCTAGGGACGAATGTACTAACGGTCTGTAGTTCACTGCTGAGGTGTTTTTTGTTTTTTGGCGGGGGAAGGGAGGTGTAGAACTTGCTGTTTGGGAAGAAGTGCAGGTGAGGACAGCCGCACCGCTGACGCCCAGCAGAACTGTGCTCCTGCAAATACTCTGGGCAGGGCAGCCCTCACCAAACCACAGGTGCTGGACAGGGCCATGCTGCTCAGCTGTCACTGCGCAGCTTGGAAACACAGCTGATGAGATCTAGGTCCTTCTGAGTCTTTGTGCTTTGCAAGATGCTAGTACAGTATTTGACAGTGGACCATGAACATAAAACCTCTGCAGGGCCACTGCCCCAGCACACAGCACTTTAAAATCGAGCTTGAAAAATGTAGCTAATTCAGTTTCTTTCAAACACATGTCTCTCTGACAAGCTCTTCCCCAGCAGCTTGGCAGCTGCTGGGAGAAAACAGGAAATAAAGACAGGCCCTCTCCTCCAGCAGTGGCTGTTCAGGTGGGCGTGGCGCTGTCCTGCCTGGGCAGGACTGGGACCAGGCAGAATAAAGCACTAGAAAAACCTGGAAAGGAATTCCCAGAGACGATTATCATGCCATTCAGAAAGATTTCTCAGAGGTTTAAATTGGTTTACTAGTTAATAATTATTAAGTTATAAATTTTGAAGGCTACTTTTAAAACTGATAGATCTTCTTATTCTGTTTATAAATCCATACACTTTAACAAATCACTTTCAAGTGGCTTTTGATTATGTTTCTATCTATTTTAAATGGGTGAAATTCCAACTGCAGAGATTTAATAGATTCCATTTTGTTTTTTTATGGCAAGCCATCCCAAGTGCTTCTGTGACTTTAATTATGTAAGTCTAATAATTTAAACAAAAGTTTAAGATAGTCAACCTTAGACTATCTTAACCAGGAAGATCATTCATTCAACTACCTGTGTGCTGTGACTAAGTGTTGAGACTGTTGCATGGATGTGTGGGGTCCCAGAAATCCTCTGAGGGGGTCAGAAGCTACATGTGAAGGAGTCATGGAATCCAGAAACTAAAATCACCACAGAAATGACAAAACCCCTTGAGCAATCCTGGGAAGACGAAGCTTTCTTGAATTGGCTATGATCCTTCCAAGAAGAATGTCAACTCCACCTCCTCCTAGTTAAATGAGCTGGGAGAAAAAAATCCAAACTTCTGTAAGCCATGGATGATACAAGCACCTTTGACTAACATCTACTAAAGACGAAAATGACTTTGAATCAAAATAAAATAAATAAAATAGTTACCCTTAAATTATCTTAAATGTGCTGATTGCTTGTATACTTGGTAGGATTTCAATGAAAACTCCCAAGACCTTATCCAGGGCTCAGTCACCCATGTTAGATTGGAAACACGGTGCTGACCTGTGGATGTAAATATTTCTCACACATGACAAGTGCACAAAATGTCATACTTTGCATGCTGAACATTTGAGCATCTTAAACGTTTATCTGTTCAACTCAGCCTCTTTCTGGGCCATCTTCAGTTACCATAGCTAGCCACTTTGGCCCGAACAGGAGGGCTGGCTGGGTGGGGATGGGCTCAGGTTATTCTTGGGCCGTTTGCCACCATGGAAGAGTGATGTCTGAGTGGGTTCTGTCCTGCAAGCTGCTCCTTTTCTCAGCCTTTGGCTAGAGGGGGCAGGCTTTGGTTGGAGCATTTCTTATCTGTGCCACTGGAGCAGGGAACAGAAAAAAAACCCAGGGCTCTCATACCCTGCTTCTCCTTGTTTCCTGGGTCCCTAGGAGGTCAGCTGTCTTCACCTTTCAGAATTACATCACGTGCAAGATCTTCAGCTCGACTTAGTGGGAGGAAAAGAGGAACCTCATCTACTCTATCTTCCCAGAAGTGGCCAACCCGCTTTTTAAATGTTTGAGCTGAGTTTATTTAAATGGGGAAGAAAAATGCCACTGTTCCCTATGATCTTTTTGTTAAGTTACTCATTTTATTTATTTAAAAATATATAGTTATGCTTTTAGTTATGTGTTGAAATTTAAAAATGTTTTCAAAAGAAAATTAAAATCTCTAATAATTTCACGGCTACTGTTCATGCCTTGGTATGCTTCCATTCATTCATTTTTCAGTGCCTAGATGGAGAGATAGATGGAGAGATTTGTTTTATTATTTAGGATTGAACTATGTGTAACTGTGTATCATTTTTCTCTTAACATGATAGTATGGGCATTTGACTAATAGCGGCCCCATCATCTCTTCTTTGATTATCTTTTGAAAGCAGCAACCCACATATAGAGGTGAGATGAAAATCCTGGTAGTCAGATATCAAGCATGCTCTCTATACGAACAGCCTGTTAAGAAGTGTATTATTATATGTATTATTATTGCAGTTATGAATACACACATGTCCAGGAAACAATGAAACTTGGCTATCTGCTCCTACATTTTATTCATTCACTAAAAAATCCTACATTTGAAGGAGTTGGTGTTAATGACCATGGATGCTCTAACCAGCCCTGAAATTATTAGACATCTGTGAGTTTCTGGATCCTTTGAGAAAATGAGCTCTTATTTTCCTCTATGCAAAGAATTAGCCAAATGAATAGTATTTCAGGTTCTACCTTAGATTTACTTCTTGGATGAGAAGGAAATCTCAAGCTGAACTCATGTCTCAGTGGGGTTTGGTTGGCAGTAGAGCCTGACACCACAGTTCTTATTCCTGTGATTTATTGAGGTCACATTCTCTGGCGAAGCATAAGGGGATTGGGGGAGTGACAGTGACAGGGGAGGACTAGACAGAGATGTGCTTTCAGGAGCAGTCTGCCCTAAGCTGACTCCCGGGAGCCCTAGAACATACACTGCACCACAGAGGTTGGCACACCCAGGGGACAGAGGGGCTCTTCAGCACCTGGGTCCATCAGTCACAAGTTCCAGGCTCCCCTGGAAGAGAGGGTGGTGTGGTAACACATAGGTTACGGCCTAAGGCAGCTCCCCTCGGTCAAGGGCATGCCTCTGGAGAAGGACATATATGAGCTGTTTATTGTCATCACCCACAGAAGGTAGACGATAGATGCATCTGCTACAGCTTCTTTATCCCACGAACCCTAGGGCTGGTCACTGAGTTAGGCTTTGGCCACTGCATCAGGGCACAGTGAAGGCCTGGAGAAAAGCTGTGTCTGATAACTCTTGAACTTTGCAATCTAGTGTAGGAGACAGACTTAAACCAATATCACAGAAATCAGAGTGTAATTATTAGCAGAGATATCATTAAAATGGTAAATGGAGCCCAGCCAGAGTGGCTCAGTGGTTGAGCCTTGCTCTATGAACCAGGAGATCATAATTCTATTCCTAGTCAGGGCACATGCCCGGTGTTGTGGGCTTGATACCCAGTAGAGGACATGAAGGAGGCAACTAATCAATGATTCTCTCTCATCATTGATGTTTCTATCTCTCTCTCCCTCTCTGAAATCAATAAAAAAAATATATTTTTTAAAAAGGTAAATGTATTTAGAAGTACATATTAGTAGTTATAGTATAGTCATGGGGATCTAAAGTACATCATAGGGAATATAGTCAATAATATTATAATAACTATGTATGGTGTTAGATGACTATGAGATTTATCAGGATGATCACTTAATAAGTTGTGTAACATCTAATCACTGAAGTATACACCTGAAACTCAGTATCTCAAAATATAATATTGTATGTCAACTGTAATTGAAAAAATAAAAAAAATTGATTTTTAGAAAGTGCTCTGATATCAAGTCATGTGACTGTATAAAGAAACTTGATTTGCCAGGGATGGAAGTAAAGGCTTGCCTAAGGAAGATATTTGGGCTGGAAACTGCTGAATAAATGGACTCAAGAAGGAGCTGACTAAGGTAAGGGACGACGGAAAAGGCATATGTGAGAGTCCTGTGTGCTGGGCACATGGCCCATTCTTTTAAAGAGACATGTCTGATGTGCTGGAGCTGAGAGAGCAAAGGAAACTGCAGGAGTGTCCACTCGATTGCCACAGAATTCTGCACAGGCAGCAAATCATCTCATGGCTCGGTGGTGTAAAACAAAAGCACTTATTTTGCCCCTGAGTCTGAGTCAGTGATGTAGGCAGGGCTCTCATTGATTTGGCTCATTCACATGTCTACAGACCAGCTGGCTAATGGCTGATCTGGGCTGACTTTGGCTGAGACACGCAGGCCACTTGGCTCTGTTCCACGTGTCTCATCCTTCAGCATGCTAGCGTGTTCTCCTCACCATCACAGAGAACAGGAGCAAAACCAAAAACATGCTAGCACATTTAGGCATCTGTTTGCATTACAACTGCTAACATCCCATTGGCCAAAGCAAGTCACATGACCAAATTCAGAATCACAATATCATAAGTATACTTGATGGGATTTGCTTCTCTTGCTTTTGAGCCACAGCATATCTTACCAGGTTTCTGTTTTTGTATTCCGCCTGCTGCTGTTATTTGTTTAGAGCAGCGGAGTCCCCAGGGCTCACATCTGAGGGGCATCTCGACCAGAGGCCCTTAATATTTCCTATGCACTACCTCATTTAATCTTACACTGGAAGTAGGTATCACTAATATCATTTTACCTATAAAAAAACAGGCTCAATGATGTTAAGCAATTTTCTCATGATCACACACAAAAAAATCAAAAAGACAAAATGCAAATCTAAAATGTGATTCTGGAGCATAAAAATCTGAACTTGTGGATCCTGACAAGGTGGATCGATTGAGGGTGCAAATAAGATGGAACTGAGCAATTGATGAAAGAACCCCGGAGAACTGTGAGGAAACAGCCCATGGAGAGGGGAGGCACGATAACACAGAGAAACTCCAGATAGAATGAGATGCTTGCTGAGAAGTTGAGGTGGATAGACAAGTTGTACTAATTCGAAAGTGAGGTTTTCTATTTAGAGAAGCCAGGGCCAGGAATCTGTACATGAAGGATGAAGGTATAAAACAGTGGTTCTCAACCTTTTTTAATGCTATGACCTTTTAATATAGTTCCCCATGTTGTGGTGACCCCCAATCATAAAATTATTTTCGTTGCTACTTCATAACTGTAATTTTGCTACTGTTAATGAATCATAATGTAAATATCTGTGTTTTCTGATGGTCTTAGGCTCTACAGCAGTGGTTCTCAACTTGTGGGTCGCGACCCACAGGTTGAAAACTGCTAGCAAGGTGCCTACCATGAGTTTAGTGGTTATTGCTCTTATCCTTATGCAGCTGGGTTACTAGATCAAGATCAGACCATTTGTGGAAACCCAGGATTTTAACCTACTTCAACCTGCCTTCAAAGCTTACATCTTAACCACTTGTACTTTTGCCAGTATTTTAAATTACACATTATTGACTGAGTCAGGTAAGTATATAAATACCAAAAATGTTACCATGTCAAATTTTACTGGCAGATTAAAATAACACACATGACAGTGTTTCATGGAGGAATATTTGATGGAAAATTTTAAATTTCAGTCTACATTGCCATTCAATCTAGTTATCATTTTATTCAACACTGAGAAAGATGAAACCGGTTGTTCCACGTTAGAAAGACTGCGGCTAAGGACAGTGGCAACTTGCCACAGGCCTTGCATCTTTGTGTGAGACTTTTGTCAGCATTGACTGATTTTTTCTTTTCTTAAAAACAAAGACATCTGGATTTTATAGCATGGGACATGCAAAGGTAGACACTTAAGGTTCTTTCACTTTACAAAATTACCTCTTAAAGATAAGCAATTAGAGTATTCAGAATAACCATTAATGACATTAAAATATTGATTATAGAACATATAAATGATTGAAAAACACATCAAAAGCTGGCCTTTTTGACAGGGGGACCTTTATCTATGGTAATAGTATTTATCAGCTTCCCTAATGGGCAAAATGGTAATTTGGAGGTGATATTAGTACTGGTGTAGGTGCCCTGGGTGACTTCTGAAGAGCATGGGAAAAGGTGAAATAGATGAGAGTCCTAGTCAACCTCAATGCTCAGGAATCAACCAGTGGTTAAGGTCCAGTTAATAGCATTCTCATGCTTTTCCAAGTAAATACATTTTATTTCATCCTAGGTAAAATATGGTATAACATTGGTGCTTTGTTTATATTTGTTAAGTGTACATTTTCACTAATATTTGGTTGCATTATTCCATCAATTCACTAAAATAAAGAAATGCCTAGAAATAGTTCTAGCTTAAAAGCAGTGCTAGGAAAAGTAGAACTATTTACTTTTTCTTATTTACTGCACTTAAGAGAAAGTTGTCAGCCTAAGGACTGAGTACAGGGTCTGTGTTTGCTGAAACAAGCTTGCTTCTAGGTGGAGGAGATGACTGAGGCAGCCGAAGCAGCAGGCATGGCTACGAAGTAGAATGATGAACATCTGAAAGTTGGATTTTATTGGAGCAATAGATGACCAAATGCTCACGTTATTATCAATTTTTTAACAATGATGCCATAATACTTTTTACTGCTTTCAAGTAGTATGCTGGTACACCAATTGAGTTTTCTCAAAAAAAGAAACACAATGACATTTCCAGTACAGAATGTGATATGTTGTGTTAAAAGGACAGAGAAGGGAGGACCAGGACAGAGACGTCATACAGAGTCACACCCTCATGGCAAAGAGCAGCAGAGTTGGTGGCTCAGATTTGGAGAGAGAATTGAGTGAACTTCTGGCAAATTCCTTTGCCAAGGGACGTTGATGGCCATTACCTAATGCAAGTGGGATGCACTGGGAAATGCAAAGAATTGCTCTGTGAGCTGACAGGTGCTTTGCATCACAATTGGAGAACACGCTAAGGTCTCTCAGCGTGTGCACAGTGCGCGGAGAGAGAAGTGTGGAATGAGCATTCATTAAACAGAAGAGATACTTTATTTGGTTGATGGTCCTTGGAAAGCTGGGAGTTGGAATGGAAAATTTATATTGTAATAAACACAGAGCAAGCACCAACTGCACACAAAGCAGGCAGGGAAAGGCTGCATTCCGGGCTTGTGCCTGATCACCTATCCAACGCCTCCCCACTGTCTCGAGCTCTTGATTTAATATTGAAAAATAGTTAATATGTACTATCAATTAAGGTGTTTGATTTGAACTCTTTACAGAATACTGTGCAATTTCAAAATGACTTTTCCACACTGCTGTTGAGGAAAAAGTTCTCAGATGAACTTTAAAATGAGAAATGAGATTAAACACATGTTCATTACACTGACGATGCCTTTGATGACTATTTCCATGATTTCAGATGGTTTTGCTTCAGTTGAAGACTTCAGGAACTTACTCAGAATATTGAATGAATATACCCATCACCTTAAGGATACGTTGTTATTTTTACTTATTGAAGATAAGACAAGAGGATTTCTTAGGAACAGCAAATAGTGGTACCAACACCTCAGTCTTTGCAAACTTAATTCTTTTCAAATGCATCGTGTGTTTCTCGCCCTTGCCCCCAACTTGTCTATGAAAGAAATCACTGACATAGTTATGCTTAGAAACACATCCAAAAGCTGCGACTGTGAATGCAAACTACTTTCTAGAGTGAAGCACAACCAGGGTGGGTTAGGATTCCATTTGCTGTGACCCTTCAATGAAATAGTCAATCTCCCAGCATTTGAGTGTGGTACGCAATGTGGTCACTATCTTCAGTATCAGATGTGCACTGACCTGTCTTCAACGAGAAGTTTCCCCATAATCTGGGTCTATATTTGGCTCGGATATTGTTCTATAGAAATAAAAGATATAAAAATAAGCTGAGTAGGGGAGGCACAGTTAATTTTATTTTTATGCACATGACTATACATGCTTTACTTAGCCTATGATGTTAGTGTATATTATGATCTATTATCATTAAATAGTAAATGCTTTTGCATCCTTACATGTTTACTTTACTAATGTGTGCTCTGCATGCCTAAAAATTCATACTTTGTTCTATGAATGCAATAATTTGAGAAACTCTGGTCTAAGTCTTAAGAGATAAAATGAGTCTGTTTAAAAGACAAAGCCCAGCCCATGTTTCCCAGTGGTTGAGCATCAACCCATGAACCAGGAGGTCACTTTTGATTCTGGTCAGGACACATGCCTGGGTTGCAGGCTCAATCCCCAATAGGGAGTGTGCAAGAGGCAGTCAATCAATGATTCTCTCTCATTATTGATATTTCTGTCTCTCCTCCCTTTCTCTCTCTGAAATCAATAAAAATGTATTTTTAAAAGAAAGAAATTAAAGTGAAGCATAAATCAATGGGAAATCCAAGAAAACACCTAATGTGTCAAGTGAGCTAAACTAATAGGTTAAAGAATCAAGTTCCCAAATGGTCATTTCATGAAGTGATTTTTGTTTAAGTTTTGACCACCATCCCCAGTAAGAAATGCATTTTATCTCATCAACCCTTACACATGTACATCTTTATTAGTCATCCTTGGCCAGGTTTCACAATGGTAACAAACAACTCAAGTCTCTGTGGCTTCAAAACAAAAGTTTCTTCCTTGTGGGACTTGTAGGCTGGGTCCATCCTCAGGGGCTCACTCCATGCTGCTCTCCCCTCCTGGCTTTAGGAGGCTGCCACCGGGCTCCAAGGAGTTTGCCACCCAGGATGAAAGAAGCACCTGGCTGAGATGTGCTCCTGGCAGAAGGAAGGACTCAAACAGTAACTGCTCTGAGAGCTGCGGCTCAGCTTGCCATTGACCGGGCAACCACAGCCCTCCAACATGAACCAATCCTTCCTCCTGGCCTGTAGGTCAGTGGGTAATGGGGAATGAGGCATCATCTTCACTAAAGAAATGTGTGAGGAATGGGGTGTAGGGGAAGTGGCGGGAAATCGTAGCTCATCACACATGTATATGGGTATATAGGAAGCAAAACTTCACAAAATAATAATTACCCTTGCTATGTTTGATACATTTTGATAATTTCTATTCTATTTTTTTTATTTTTTTTTAAATGCTGTCTGCAACTCACTAAATTGGTTATTTGGCCCATTTTGGTTGCCACTAACATTCAGTACAGATTGTTCTAAATGCCTAAGCAATGTCTTGCAGTGTCTAGAGTGTATAGTCAGAAAGTGAATGGGTCCTTGGTTATAGCTTTTCTGACAGTGAAGGAGACAAGCCCACTTTTCCTTATGCTGAAAGTAAGAACATAAGGCAGAGAGGGTAGAATGCTACAAGTGAGGAATTGGAGAACTTAGTCCTGGCTCAGTCCCTGACAGACTGTGTGACTATTCGTTTTCTCCAGGCCTCAGTTTCTCCCTCTATAAATGGGGGTGACACCTGCCTCTGTGTACACATGAACCCAGGGAAAAAGCTCTGAAACTAAAACTCTGCTTCTGTGAGGGGAGGGCAGGAAAAAAACAAAGAAAGAGGTGGCTAAGCCAGTCTGGGAAACTTGCCAACAAGATTTGTGGGGGGAGGCAAAGGAGAGGGACTGCAAGCCTAAATGCATTCCTGTGCCAGTTGTAGGCACCAAAGAGTCATTCATATAGGATTAGGGAGTGTAAAGGAGGGGTAGAATCTGAATGCTACCAGGTGCAGGAAAGTGCCATCCACACGTGGCCAGGTCAGATCAACAGCCTGTTCCTGGAGCCAGTATGTTGCAGGGGCAGGGAAAGGTGCTGAGCTATGTCGGCATGAACATCTATTACAATCATACAGTCTGGGGTGGGGTGCAGAAAGCTGCCTCCATTCTGGCCCGGGTCCAGTTTGTGGATAGACAATGGCCACGTCATGGAACAGTAACCCACACTGCCTTGTCTATGCAAGGGGATAATGACATCTCTACCTTTCGCTGCTGTTCTAAGCACTACATTTACTACCTCACTCAATCCACAAACAGCCCTCCTGGTAGGTTCTGGGAAAATCCTCATTCTATGGAGGAAGAAACTGAGGCACAGACATGGATGTGATTTTAAGTGAATCCAAGACAGGAGCTATGCCATCTGGCCTCCAGCATGGGAGTCACCTTTTCAGTGTGTGAAGTCACCACCTGTGAAATGGGCTGTCTTCTCTTGTTCATTCTCTCAGAAATGGTCTTTTTGACTTTTCAGAGTGTCCCCGGTGAAAACGCAGTCCCGCTCCCAGTAAAACTGGGAATGATTCTGGTGAGCAGATGCTTTGTCCCAGTCGGAGGCTTAGAGCCAGGAGCAGTCTCTGTGCAGGCTGCGTGCCTGTTGGCCTTGATCTCTGTGAGGCAGAGAGGGGACCAGTGGTCAGACTCGGGGAGGTCACATGCACTTGCCTGATGACAGTCACAAGCCCAGCACTGCACGTGGACCCTGACGCTAGACCATGGAACTCTGAGCCTCTCCTGCTCTCTATCTACTCTTGCTGAAGCAGAGGAGTGAGTGAGGGTCGCCATGTGACCTGGAAGTTGTGTCCCCGATCTCCCCATTGTAATTACTTTCTGGATTGCTTTTTAAAAGTCTTGTTTACGGGGGCAGCCAATCTTGCTATAGTGAGATTATCCTTCAAGGAAAAACTTATACTAAATCTGTGTTAAATTTCCTTCTTTCTTGTTTTTTTAAAGAACCAATTTTGTCAGGTTGGAAACAAGGCCTTTGAGAAAGCAGGCTGTAATGAGAGAACACAGAAAGACAAATGCAAGGAGAGTTTCTGCTCCGGCAGAACTAACCTGCAGAAGAAACTCCATGCACACAGATGTAATTTACACTCAAGATATTCCATTATATAACTAGGAGTCTTGATCCAAAAATATATTTGTATTTTGGGGCCTATTTCTGACCAAATGTGTCAATGTCAAATCTCCCACCTGACGAAGGCTTTGCAATAATATATAAAGTCTACTTTTTTAAAAAAAAGATAAAGCATTTAGGATTTACCAAGGCTACTAAAATGTCTGTGTCATCACTTGGCATTGATATTCTATCTAGAAGAATTATGGTCCAGCAAAATGTTATATCATTTGATATTCTTTTAACATTTTCTTTTAAAAGTCAGTATTGCAATTTACATACATTAAAAAATCTTCCATTTTAAATGACAAATAATAAGTTTTAATAAATATAAACAGTAGTGTAACTACCATAATCATGATATAGAATAATTTTTATTTAGGGTATAAAAATCTTCTTATAATCCTATATAATAAAAGCCTAATATGCTAAGTTTCCAGTCATCCATTCAACCAAAGTGTAATATTCTAATGATATGCTAAGGCCACTCAACTGCTCACTATGATGTGCACTGTCCACCAGGGGGCAGACACTCAGTGTAGGATCTGCCCGCAGGTGGTCAGTGCACTCCCACAGTGGGAGCACTGCTCAGCCAGAAGCAGGGCTCACACCTGGCAAGCACAGCAGAGGTGGTGGGAGCTAGCAGTGGTGGGGATTGGGCCTAAGCCATCAGTCAGACTTCCCCTGAGGACTCCCAGACTGTGAGAGTTGCAAGTCAGGTTGAGGGAGTGCCCCTCAGCTGAGTGCAAGAATTTTGTGCACCAGGCTTCTAGTTCATTAATAAAAATATTAAAAAAATAGTGCTGGCGAGGATGTGGAGAAAAGAGAACCCTCATGTACAGCTGTTGGGAATGCAGACTGGTGCAGCCACTATGGAAAACAGCATGGAATTTCCTTAAAAAAATTAAAAATGAAACTACCATTTAACCCTGTGATCCCACTTTTAGGAATATATCCCAAGAAACCCAAAACACCAACCAGAAAGAATATATGCACTACTATGTTCATAGCAGCATAATTTATAATAACTAGGATCTGGAAACAGCCCAAGTACCTACCAGCAGATGAGTGGATAAGGAAGCTGTGGGACATTTACACTTCTCAACTATAAACATGAAGGATTTCTTACCTTTGTGACAGCATGGATGGACCTGGATAATGTTATGCTGAGTGAAATGAGCCAGTCATAGAAAGTCAAATACCATATGATCTCACTTGTAAGTGGAATCTAATGAACATAATAAACAGACAAATAGGTCCAGAGGAACTTGTATACATATATGAATTGCCACTGGACACAGACAATAGTGTGGTGAAGGCCTGGGGTGGGGTAGGGTTGGAAAGGGGGGAGTAAAAGGAGGAAATATGGGGGAAACCTGTAAACTGTCAGTACTAACAAAAGAATATGAAAAATAGGATTTAAAAAATTAAGTGTTATAACATTTTAATAGTTAACCAAGGAAGATATGCTAAAGCAAATAATACATGAAACAATAATCAACATCACTATTCATTTGGGAAGTGCAAATTATAATCACATTTGGATACTATGACATCCACTGGGAAGGATACATTACAGTGACTAACAAAATCAAGTGTTGGCGAGAATGTTGAGCAACTGGGATCTCCTATAGTCAGTAGTGGGAATGCACAGGACACAGGCACCTGGAACAGAGAGTTTGGAAGCATCTCATAAAGTTCAATATACACTTATCCTATGACCCAGGAATCCTTCTTCGTGCATTTCCCCAAGAGAAATATATATATTTACACAAAAGCTTGTATGCAGATGCTTAGATCAGATTTATTTATAATATTCAGTAATTGGATATAAATCAACTATCTATCAACTAGATAATGGATAAACAAACTGTGACTATAAAATGGAAATTATTCAGCATAAAACATGGAACTAGGGATGAATGCAATAGCATGGATGAATCCCAACCAAAACATGTTCTGAATGAAAGAAGCCAGAAGAAAAAAGAGGACTTACTCCTGGCATAGACTATATGTTAGGCCACATAACAAACCTCAATACATTTAAAAGGATAGAAACAATATACATGTGTTCTACAAGTAGAAAGACCTACTTTTTCTTCCAGGAATGTTGTTTTATGTCACTCTTCATCTGTGAGTGATTATTTCTACAGCTGTGGGTTCCTACAACCTATTACTGAAATGTGTGTTCTAGCGTCAGTATATTTGTAATGTTGTTTAATTTTCTATTCAGTTAATTTAGGGGATGTGTTCTGTTTAATTGGAACACAGTATGGCTACTAGTATATGGCTGAAGGCTTCTTTTAATTTATATGTTGAGTCCTGCTAAATACTTCTGTTTTCTTGAGGATTGTTTTATCAATCACATTCATTCTGTTCTCTTTAGAATATGATCTTGACTTTTATGCTCCATCAATAGAGGGTTTTAGTACTTCTATCACTGATAACAGAATGGTATTGTCAGTATACACAAAGACACATTTATATTTATATTTATATTTACATTATCTAACTTTCTCAACTTGAGGTCTTCATATAATTTATCACAGTCACTTATTTTCTTCTTTCTATTCAATGAGAGTGATATTTATTGGTCTGCACTGGATGTGATTAACACTGAACTCTATATTAATAATTCTAGAAGAAATTAAACTTCTATATCACATTATTCTAAAAGAATTAGCTATATCTTTAGATAAAAATAGATGAAACTCTCAGGAATGTCTTTGATGGTTGCTACCTACTTTTTAATTTAAGTTTGGTTTATTGATGTATATTTTGCATAGAGTGAAATTGAATTATTTTTATTGTAAATTTCAGGAGGTTTTAACAAACCAATATAGTACTGTAGCCACCACTATAATCAACATATAAAACAGTTAAAGCATCTATAAGTGCCACCATTCTCCTTTGCCATCAATCCTTCCCCCAGCTTCAACCACAGAAAAGAACTAATCTGTTTGTCTCTATTGTTTGCCTTTGTAATATCATAGGAATGGAACCATCCAGGAGGAACCATTTTGAGCCTGGCTTATTTCACTTAGTGTAATTAACCTCACAGTCATCTATGTTGTTTAGAGTATCATTTCCTTCTTATTTATTGCTGAGTGGTATTTTACATATTAGATGTACCACAATTTTTTTTTATCCATTCATCAGTGGAAGAGTAGGTGGGTTGACTGAACTGTTGGGTTATATGGTAAATATACATTTAACTTTATAAGACGCTCCAGCGGCTTTCGACAACATTCCCATTACAGCATCTAGAAATTGCAACTGCTCTGCATCCTTAACAGCATTTGGTATTGTCAGAATGTTTTTCAGTTTTGGTCATTCTAACTGATGCATAGTGGCACCTAATTGGAGTTTGAATTTGCATTTCTCTAATGATGTATGGTGTCGAACATTTTTTTATCTACTTATTTGCCACCTCAGAACTTGGCCCACTGCCCTATGCTGAATAATGAAATAAAACAAAATTATAACTTCCTTCAGAGGAGACTTGACTTGGCCTTATGTGTACAGGTATTTGGGATCATATCCGTGTGTGTTAGAATCAGCCAGGGATCAGTGAATGGGAGCCCAGACTCAGCCATACTTGTCTGAATTGTACTTGTCTTAAACTAGATTCTCCTCAAATGCAGTATTTGAGAAAGGCTTGCACGTAGTCATTAATTTTTGTAAATTATCCCAACAAGGAGGATTAGGAGTAGGGAAGGCAAAAGCAAGAGCCAAAAGGGTCATGGAGCTGATCACTTCTGAGCTCAATTCTGGATCAAGATCTAGCTTCACTGAAACAGCCGTGATAACATCACCTATGATGTTCTTATTTTATTTTTCTCTTCTCTCTCTTCTTTACTTCTCTCTCCATCCTTCCAAAATCCCTTTCCATTCTCCACTGCAACTGTCATGAGAAAAAAATAACTAAGTGTGAAAAAATATCTATTGTCCAGAAAGGACAAAGAGAACCCACTTTATTTAACTTGATGATTCTCAAGTATGTGAGCATTTTAGGACAAACAACTGTGCCTTCTTTTTCATGTTATAGTCAGCTTATACACAGAACGTAGAACACAGTAGTTGCTCAAAAATTGTGTTTTGAATTAAGGAATGAATGAATGAGGGTTTAGGCCATTTCCAGAACACTAGAAGGTTCTTCCCGTGTGTGTGTGTGTGTGTGTGTGTGTGTGTGTGTGTGTGTGTGTTAGGTACAGACAAAACTGTGCAGCTGAATATGCTAATTTTAAACGCACATAAAGGTTCCTGAAAAATCATCCTTGAGATGCTCTCATTCTTTCTCTCTTGTGAAGGGCAGACTTTACAACCAGGCCACCCCATCATACAGTGCCCGCTCCGAGGTTGTCAGAACCACCTTTTCATCTCAGAACAGAATCTACAGGAATTCTGTGTTGCATTCACATTAGAAGTCTGTCTTATAAACCAACATTCCTCTCGCAATAATTCAGGTTCTGAGACACTGCTCTTTCTCACCCAGGCTGTGAACAATGATCTATCCACCCAAGCTAGTAATATTAAGTTAAATTTATGTGGGTAGGTTCTCAGCATATTTCCCATTTGGAGTTGCATTCTTCTTCCGCAGCCTGCTTATGAACAACAGCTCTCATAATAAATGGTCACAGTGAACCTGCACTCCTGACGATAGAAATGAAACACTGTGTTTTTTACAGAACTCTGACATGAACCACACCAATCACCGTAACACACAGTTGAGAAAGTGCTCTTGGCTCTGTGGTGTTTCCCCGCTCAGATGGACGCTCAAGACCTACGTCCTTGGACCAGGAACCTTTCTAGGGAGGATTAGGGGGGCAAGCATTGTCCAGTGAACAGTGCTCCAGTGACAGGGAGCAGAGGCCCAGGTGGCTCTGTAGGAGATAGAAATGATCGCCTTCTACCTCACAGGGTAGCACCAACAATCATTGATACTGTCTTTAGATAAGAAAATCATTGATACTATCTTTAGATAAGAAAAGGCGGCAGCAGATAGCCTGCCCTCAATTTTAAAATGTCTTTCAACTCTGTCTTATTTCTGATATCATACCCTCTTTTTTCTTCCTACTGGCATATTATCATCTTGTTTTTGTCAAATGATTAATTTGACATAGAAATTTTAATTTGTCTATCACTATTGCTCATGGATAAAATGAAGGTGCTAAGTTGCTAGTCTGTTGAGTACCAATTCTCTCTCTCTCTCTCTCTCTCTCTCTCTCTCTCTCTCTCTCTCACACACACACACACACACACACACACACACACACACACACACACATTAACTGCACTGATTATCATCGTAATACTTGCAGGACAGCATACACTGGACAATGTTCCCACAAGCCTTTTGAGTCCCCTTCAGTCCCCACCAGGTACCTGTCGGGAGGTCCAGTGACTGGAGCCCACCTTGTTTTATGTTTGGCTGGGGCTCTTCTACTGCCCTCATGGGGATAATGGATAATCTAGCTCACATGTTATTTGGAAGATTACACAGATGAAGCACATGGAGCACTTAGCTCAGGGCCTGGTGCACAGTAAGAGCTGACTGAGCAAACAGAGGCTAAACTTGCAAATGGCCTCAGGGAATACACATCTCACCAGGTAGTTTTGTCTGCCCCTTTAGGGAGATGTGTCTCCATGGGTATATTTCTCAGAAGGTCATTCAGCTTAATTAACCTTAAAATAATACTTTATAAACCCACATGCATGTTCTACTTTTAACACAGAATTTGTGTGGCAAAAACTTCCATAAAAAGTCAGATTGGCTCCTTCTAGTTCCTAGCAAAGAAATATATATTAAAAGGTCAACTTGGGCCTGGCCAGAGTGGCCCAGTGGTTGAGCATAGACCTATGAATTAGGAGGTCACAGTTTGATTCTAGTCAGGGCACATCCCGGGTTGTGGGCTTGATCCCCAGTGTGGGGGATGCAGGAGGCAGCCGATCAATGATTCTCTTATCAATGATGTTTCTCCCTTTCCCTTCCTCTCTGAAATATACTATATATATAGTAAAGTTCAACTCTGTGTGAACTTTTATAAAAGTCACTATATATTTTTATTATTATACCTCAGTTTGAAATTCTGAAAAATTGAGGTTTTTACATTTGTATAAGAAAATGCTTCATACACTTTAGAAGCAGACTCTGAAATGGAGGTTGGATTTAGGAAACTTACTAGGGAGTATCCTGGGTCAACATCCAACATCTCTGGGGGCCGAGCAGGACTGAACAGAGAGAGGGTATTGCAGTAGTGACAGAACCCTGACCTATGGCTGGGGTGCCCATCTGGGATTGACTGACATGGGCCTTTCTGTTCCCATCAGCAGGTCACTGTTTGTAGGATCTCTTTGACTAAAGGACTGTCCCTGCGTGCAACTCAGCTGAGACCCATGAGCCACCAACACTCCCAGCACCTGAGGAATGAGGAGCAAGGCCCAGTCCTAAAGCAACATCACAGCACCCAGAATAAAGCATCATATGCTACAGGCCCCTTCCTGCATCTCCCTAGCTCCTGTGTGTGTGTCTATTCTTGATGCATTCTGACCTCAGGATGGAAGAGCCGCTGGCCAAACCATGCCTCTTGAATACTGTTCTTTTTTATTTTCATTGTGATTTTGTTATTTCTTTTGTCTCTATTCTTAAAATACCAAGATCAGAAGTTATGTAATGCACCTAGCTTGACTTGTTTCCAACCAATGATTCTATTTTGAATTAAACCAAGGATCCAGCCAGGAAACAATGGCCCTTTAAAATGAGGTAACCAAGGAGAATTTAATGAAGGAACTCAGATGTGCATAGGCAAAGGCAGGGAAACCAACAATGAGTGATGAAGCCCTTGTTTGGGGAAAGCCATCCTGCCACTAACCTGGAGAGGAAGGGGCAGGGGAATTTAAGCACCTTGGAGAGCACACAGTGGGCCAGGCCATTCAGATGGGAATGCAACCACCAACACCCAGTAGGGAGGAGGTGTGCCACCCATTGGTTGAGCACAATCAGAATGTGGTGGGTGAGGGAGCCTGTGGAACAAGCCCATGTGGGTCAGTCAGACTCCTGGGTGTATAGCAGGTAGAGTAGATCTAGGCAGTGAGTCAAAGGCCTCCCTTCATGGCTTTGTGCATTTTCAGCGTCATTCAAGTTTTTAACATCCATGTCAATTTTTGAAGCTTTTTTCTGTAGGGTCAACTCTAGTACATATTGCTCCCCTACAGACCTTTTCTACCCAGTAATCAGCATGTTATTTTATTTTTTTAAATATATTTAATTGATTTTTATTTACAGAGAGGAAGGGAGATAGAAAGAAAGTCAGAAACATTGATGAGAGAGAGACACCGATCAGCTGCCTCCTGCACGCCCCACAGTGGAGATGTGCCTGCAAGCAAGGTACATGCCCTTGACGGGAATCAAACCTAAGACCTTTCAGTCTGCAAACCGACACTCTATCCACTGAGCCAAACCAGTCTCGGCAGCATGTTATTTTTAAAACACAGTTCTTCTCCTGTAGCCTACTTGCTGAAAGAGTTCTCAATGGCTACCCACTGCTCTGAAAAACAAAGGCCAATGGCTTGAACATGACTCACAGGACCCCTGGTCTGATCTCCTGTACTTCTGCCTCAGCGCCGTTTTGTGCCAGCCACACCCTGTGTACTTCCTTTAGGTCCTGGGAAGATTCCCATGCCCCTCCTCCCCCTCACCACCCAATCACCATCCACCCTATTGTTCTAGAACACACTGGGCCCAAGTAACCTTTCCTGGCCCCTCTGTTTTTAGCTCCAATATCTACTTCTTCCATGAAGCCTTTCTGAGCCTCCTTCTCTACCCCCAGAACCCCTGACAAATGCTCTCATAGAACCCTCTCTCGACATGTTTCATCATAGCACTCTTCTAAATTTGCAAATTCATAGAGCTGTTTCCTGTCTATTTCCTCTTAGACTATGCGTTCTACAAGGGCAGAATCTAACACAATGCCTCCTGGCACAAGGTAGGTGCTCAGGAAACAGGTATTGAATGAGCATATGAATAGATATCTCTGAATTAATGAGTACATAGGTTGGGTGGGAAACTTCACACAGTAGACAGCCAACACCTGCTTAAAAAAGTAAGTGTAAAGATACTCCCATGGGTCACAGACTCAGTGTTGCCAAGAGCTTACATGAGACCATTGTTGCCAGAATTTTCCATGTTTTTGTTGAAATCAACAACAACCTTGATATAATATGGAATCTCTTGATTGCCAAATGTTGGTGACTATTTCCAGTTTTTTTAAATATGATGCAGTCCAAAACACAGAATAAAAAACAAACAACCCCACCACACACACACACACACACACACACACACACACACACACACACACACATACTACATGGACTGAATTCAATCCAAGGTTGCCTGTTTAGTTCTTGGTATGATCAATGTCGAAGAAGGTAAAATTTCACATCAACCCAATACTTTTTTTTGCTAATGTTGTGCTGGTGTCTGGGTTTAATGCAAATTTATTTGTAATAAATTAATGGCCCAACCTAGCTTTTACTTAATCACAATACATCAAGATATTTTAAAGGAACAATTAGGCAGACGACAAGATATATGGAGTAGTCAAACACTCCTGCTGAAAATACACACTTGAGAACACTGGCTCATCTGGTCCTTTAATAATTACCTACAGAAAAGGCATTAATTAAAACGAGTAGTGCTGATTTCATAATGGCAAAATATGTTTTCATGGACATAAAACTTTGCTTGAAGACAAATCTCACCAGGAGAAAACATTTCTGTTTCTGTGGCCTCATGAGTTATTTCAGCCCCTTTCCCTATCCTGACTGCTTAGTTTGCAGTTACTAAAAATACATGTAGAAAAGGGCTGAAGATAATAAATGAGAGAGAAATCTAGGGACAATGGAAAAATAGGGCTAAGCTGAAACACTGTATACTTTTAGAAACATTGCCTAGATCTTTGATCACCCTCAGGAAAAGCACTTGAGTTCTTTGCCCAGTCCAGTTAGAGTTCTGTTTGGAATGGGACTTATCTTCACCAGTTCAGTTTTCTGAAGGAAGATGTTGAATCTCATGCCTTTTTTTGGCCTTATACTTTCAAAAATTGAGTATCATTTTTCCCTATTCTGCCAATGCTTAGAATGAAAAAACATATCTAAACAAATGTCAAATGCTATTGATGTCAATTATCTTTCAAGCAAAGCTCCCTTCTTTGAAAAGCCTGTGTGTCTTTTCAAGGTGATGTCTTCCAAGTGAAGAGGTATATGGGGTCACAAGGAAAATGAGAGGTCTGGATATCAATTCCCCGCTCTGAGGTTGTCCTGGCCTGTATTTTCTCTAAGTGCTTCATCTACTGCAAGTTGTAGTAAATGCTTTCTCTGCCCATAGGACTCTTAACACTTTATTCTTGCAACATCATTTTTGTAAATAGTTTTCTATAGTTATTACTTGTAAACAGTTTCTGTAAAATAACCCTCCTTTAATTATCTTTTAAAAATCTTTATTAAAAGTATTATATATGTCCCCTTCTTCCCCCATGACCTGTTCTAACCTCCTCCCCCAGACCTTCACCACCCTATTATCTGTGCCCATGGGTTATGTATAGGATGCAGGAAAAGGAAAGCAGAGAAATAAAAAATAGAAAAAAATGCCAAAAATACAAAACATGAAATAGCAGGCTTAAGCAATAATATTTCAATAATTACATTAAATACAAATGGCCTAAGCACAACAATTAAAGGACAGAAACTGGCAGAGTTGAATCTAAAATATGACCCAACTATATTCTGTCTCAAGAAACTCATTTCAATATTATAATATAGGTAGGTTGAAAGGAGAAGAATGAATAGAGATCTATCATGTAAACATTAATCATACCATACACATTATTACCTCAAAGTGGATCTTAGATCTTAACTGAAAGAGATAAAATTATAAAACTCTTAGGAGACAATATAAAAGTAAATCTTTGTGGCCTAGGCAATGGTTTCTTTTCTTTTTTAATTAAATTATTATTATTAAGATTATTACATTTGTTTCTCTTTTTCCCCTCCATAGCTCCCCTCCACCCGGCTCCCACCATTCCCTCTACCCTTACCTCCCTCCCATTGACCTCATCCATAGGTGTATGATTTTTGTCCAGTCTCTCCCTGTAACCCCTCACCCCTTCCCCCCTGAGAATTATCAGTACACTCCCTTTCTGTGCTCCTGATTCTATTATATTCACCAGTTTATTCTGTTGATCA
>JAAGEH010000020.1:5408725-5439797 GCA_011751065.1 Lasiurus cinereus
CAAATTTTTAATTCACTTAATTTTTAGATTCACTTTTTGATAGATACATATTTGTTGTTCATATTTTTTTTATCTTTTACCTTTTACTTCTTCCGCTTCTAAAAGAGTATCTTTCAGCATTTCATATAGTACTGCTTTGGAGTTGCTGAACTCCTTTAGCTTTTTCTTATCTGTGAAGCTCTTTATCTGCCCTTCAATTCTGAATAATAGCTTTGCTGGATAGAGTATTCTTGGTTGTAGGTTCTTGCAATTCATCATGTTGAATATTTCTTGCCACTCCAATCTGGCCTGCATCATTTCTGTTGAGAAATCAGCTGACAGTTGTATGGGTGCTCCCTTGTAGGTAATGAACTGTTTTTCTCTTGCTGCTTTTAATATTCTCTCTTTGTCTTTTGCTCTTGGTATTTTAATTATGATGTGTCTTGGTGTAGTCCTCTTTGGATTCCTTTTATATGGGATTCTGTAAGTCTATTTTTTTTTACCAGATGTGGGAAGTTTTCAGTCATTATTTCTTTAAATAGGTTTTCAGTATCTTGCTCTCTCTCTTTCTCTGGCACCCCCACAATTCTGATGTTGGTACGCTTGAAGCTGTCCCAAAGGCTCCTTACATTATCTTCACATTTTTGTATTCTTTTCTCTTCTTGCTTTTTCAGTTGAGTGTTTTCTGATTCTTTATATTTCAAATTTTTGACTTGATTCTTGCCTTCCTCTAGTCTGGTGTTAGGTCTCCGTATATTTTTTTATTTCAGTCAGTGTATATTTAATTTCTAGTTGGTCCTTTTTCATCTCTAGTTTGTCCTTTTCCATCTCTAGTTGTATCTTTTGCATCTCTAGTTGGTTCTTTTTCATCTCCTCTTGGGTCTCGCTAACTTTATCCAACTTTTCTAGGATATTCTTGAATAACCTTAAAAGCGTGGTTTTGAACTCTATATCTAGTCGTTTGTTTTCCTCCATTTCTTTTGTTTGTGATCCCTTCCTTTGTCTCGGCATTTTCACTATGCCAAGAGAAGTTCTGTGTTGAATTCAGCCTTATGATACCAGACTTGTAAAACTGCAGAAGCCTCTCTGTTGAGCTTGGGATGGTGGAATCTCAGGGCTTAAGGGACCATCTTGCCTTCCAGTCAGCCCTGCCCTCCATGGCCCCTGAGTCTCACGTGACTGAGTAATCACTGGAGCGGTCCCTTTGCGGGAGCACACCCTCACAGTGCCTCTAGACTGCTGCCTTTCCAGCTCCCCTGCACTCCGGGACCATATGAGTCTGGGTCCCCAGGGTTTCGCTCAAGACTGGGGTTTAGTGGAGTTAGAAGTGGCACAGTTGGGAGGGTCTGTATCCCGCCCACTAGTGAAAGCCAGTGGCACAATCAGCAGTCGGTCCTCTTTGCGCAGTGCCGTAAGCGTCACCAGACTTCTGATATTTTGCAACTCCCTAAATTTCCGTGCACATCTCCTTTTTCACAGTCCAAACTCCCCCCGTATGAGTTTCTGCTGGATCTGGGGTTTAGTGTCATAGGATAAGGGGTTCAATGCTGTTGAGAGTCTCTGTCTTTCTCCCGCCAGAGAAAGCCAGTCAGGTTCTCTGGCACCCGCTCTCTCCATGCACGCGTCTCTGTACCTCAGCTTTTTGCAGCTCCTCTGGGTCTCTGTAAGCCCCTCTCTTTCCTTCTAGTTGTAGAATTTCCACTCTGCCAGCTTTCCTGTGGTTCTGGATGATGTTTGTTCTATCTTTTAGTTGTAGTTTTGAAATTGTTGTGCGAGGCAGTAGTATAGGTATTTACCCATGCTACCATCTTGGATTCTCTCTGCAATGGTTTCTTATATGTAATAAGGGATGTACTCACATGTGAAGGAAGGCACCTCTGGTGAAGCATGAGGGCTTCTCCTTCCCACTGCAGTCCTGGGCTTGTTCTCTTAATAGGTCTTGCATCCACTCTGCCTGAAAGACACAAGATCACTCTCAACCAATTCCTTTGGGGGACACGTTGAGTAAATCCAAGCTGCAGTGGCACTGATTGTAGGAACAGGGATGTGGTGAAACCCTTCTCCCACCTGCTCTAAAAGCCCAGTATTTTCCAGTAGCCCTCTGTTACTCTGTTAGTTGCTTGTGGTGAAAGAAAGTTTTTGGTCCTTATTTCTTCAAATAGGTTTTCAGTATCTTGCTCTCTCTCTTTTTCTGGCACCCCCATAATTCAGATGTTGGTATGCTTGAAGTTGTCCCAGAGGGTCCTTATACTATCTTCATATTTTTGGATTTTCTTTCTTTTTTCTTTTCCAGTGGGATGTTTTACACTTTTTTGTATTTCAAATCTTTGACTTGATTCTTGCAATCCTCTAATCTGCTATTGGATATCTGTATATTATTTTTTATGTCAGAGAGTGTGTGCTTAATTTCTAGTTGGTCCTTTTCCATATCCTCAAGGGTCTTGCTAAATTTATTGACCTTTTCAATAAAATTATTGAAAAACCTTATAGTCATTTGCTTTCCTCCATTTCTTTCATTTGTGATCTGTTACTTTGTCTCTGCATTTGGATGCTTCTCTGAGTTGATAGAGTGGCTTTGTGTGCTAGGTGTCCTATAGGGCCCAGTGTCTCAGCCTCCCTAGTTGCCTGAGATGGATACTCTTGGTGCACCCCTTTGTGGGCTGTGTGCACAGTCTTGTTGTAGTTAAGCCTTGATATCAATGGGAAGAATTGATCTCCAGGCCAGTTGGCTGTGAGGATCAGCTGTGTCTATGCTGGAATAACTTCTGTGCTGGAGACACCCTTATGAGACAAGACTTGCAAAAGCCTCTGTGCTCAGTTTGGATGGGGCAGAATCTCAGGGAAGAGAAGACAGCATTGGTTTCCTGTCAACCCTACCCTAATAGACCCCTGTGTCTCAGTATCCCGTGGTAATCACTGTAAGCACCTCTGAGAGAAAGCCACCTTAGAGTTCTGTCCACTGACAGACAATCCAATTTCTCCCTGAATGAGTCTGGGTCCCCAGAGTCTTGCCCCAGAACTAAGCTTTTTTTATCTCCCTCCCACTTGAGAAAGCCAGCCGCACACTCAGTTGCCAGTCCTCTTTGCACACACATCTCTCTGCATCTGCCTCCTACAGCAGCTCTGAGTCTCACTGTGCTTTTCTCTTTCCTTCCAGTTGTAGAATTTCCACTCAGCCAGCCTTCCTGTGGTTCTGGATGATGTCCATTTTGTCTTTTAGTTGTAGTTTTGAAATTGTTGTGCAAGGCAGCAGTTTAGGTGTTTACCTATGCTGCCATCTTGGTTTCTCCCCTTTAAAAGTCTCTTGAACATTTTTTAAGTAGAAATAAATTCATTTTTAAGTATAAAAAAATTACAGGTCAGAATCTTCCCTGTGCCTTAATCTCAATGGAATGAACTGATATATTTGACTGGATGAATTATATGTGACAATATTTGTCTCTGGTTTACAGAAGAAAAAAAGAAACACACCAATTTCCATTCACTTACATTTTAGTCATGTTTAGAAAAATTGTCATTAAATTATCCCTAATTATAAAAGGATAGTACATCTAAGCATTTTATTTATTTATTTATTTATTTATTTATTTATTTATTTATTTTTTAATAGATTTTTATTGATTTCAGAGAGGAAGGGAGAGGGAGAAAGAAATAGAAACATCAATGATGAGAGAGAATCCTGCATGCCCCCTACTGGGGATCAAGCCTGCACCCCAGATATGTGCCCTTTACTGGAATCGAACCAAGGACCCTTCAGTCAGGCCTAGGCTGATGCTTTATGCATTGAACCAACTGGCTAGGGCTAAACATGGCTTTTAGATATTTTTCCTCAAAATCAGCTATTTTGTATGTACATTTTACACTAAAATTCTATTATATCCCTTAATATGTTCATGTGTGTAAGTTTTTATGTTCCAAATTACATGGAATAAAAGTTTTACCTTTGGCAAAAATGTAGTTTAGTAAGTGTAGTGATAGTTTATCAACTATTTTTTACTTGCTTTCCTATTTCTCTTTGAGTAATAAATAATAATAAAGTAATTTCAAAGGTTAAAATAAGACATTATACAATATTTTGTCCACTTAAATTATACATTTGAGCACTAACTCTTTTTTCCTTACATTTTGTTATGGGCATTTCCTCAGTTTTCCCTCAAAGCCTGGTTCGTGAGTGATGTCAGAAATGCTAGCCAAGGACTCTCTCACATGGCCTGACCTGTTACTCTTTCCTTGTTTAGTGAATGCACATGAGGGTCTGGGATCTATCTACATGCTTTTTGGCAACAAATGTGATGCTGGGTATACCTTTACCACTACTGTTACCGAGGTGCCCAAATGAGATGACAAAGCTTCCAAAATGGTGTTAGCTCGCTTCCAGAGAAAAAATGTGGCTCACCCACTCACAAATTAAAAACATAGAGATGCTTAGAGGAGCTTTATGATGCACTATGTAAGAACGTCTGTTCTTTTGCTTTCCCGTCATGGAAATTGGGTGTCATTGAGCATGTGTCTAGGGTTGGGAGGAAAGGAAGCCTGTACTCCCCACACATGAAAATAACTTGAGGATCATTTTTTTTCCTCTGGAATTTATCTGTATCTGCATTTTTTTCAGCATGATCCATAGAAGCAGCGTAGCAATGAGTTCATATATTCATACCACAATTACTAATGGAGGAGTTACTGGGTAGCTATGACAGTCACCAAGATGGGCATTGTCTCTGCCTTCATGACACTGGCCTATCCATGAGGAAATGGACAAAGAACAAGGTTAAAGAACATTGTGGTGAATTTTGATAAGTACACAAAATAAGTTGCTCAACAGGACAAGAATGACTTCAGGGATAGCAAGGGAGAAAGGCCCTCCCAAGGAGATTTGCTTTAGCTGAGCTGTAGGAGTGAGGGGGCAGGGACAGGGAAGGTCTTGAGGTGGTCGGGTGGTCAGGTGGTTGGGTGGCGACCGTCTCAACTTCAGGAGACAGGGTTAGACCGCAGCAAACGCTGCTTCCAAGGCCCTGGGGGGTCATGCTTTAGAGTTATTACACACACAAGGAGAAGCTATGGAAGATTTTAAACTGGGTCAATGTGATGTGAGGCTAAGGATAAAGAGATGTTTTCAAAAAAACTTTTTATAGGAGGCCAGGTAACCAAGGATGGGGCTCTGAGCCAGGAGAAAGCTAGAGAGAACTGGTGTGTTGGAAGAGAGAACTGACAGAAACTATTAATGGCTTGGCAGTGGGAGGAAAGGTGGAAGGAGGAAACATGGTAACTTCTCTGTGTCTGGCTTGAGTATTTGAGTGGATCTCAGAGTCTTTTACTAACATGAACCAAACCACTTTCATATTCTTATCTGCATGGGGGACATGACAGTTATTCTCATGTGTCAGTGTTTCAAGTGATATTAAGCACTAAGTATGAACATTGTCTTTTGTCTCATGCTCAGCTGTTTTTTATTACATCATAGATGTAGGTTTCTGCAGTTACATGATACTTTGTACAGGTGACATTGTTCCAGTTTTAAAAATGAACAAAAGACCTACTTTTAAAAACAATTTCTTGCATATATTCAGTGGGCATGACACTAACCTTTACTATCTATACTAATAAGAGAGAATATGCAAATTGTCCAGGATACCATCACAGTAACATTAACAACCAAACAGCAGGCTGGCAGTCTGCGTGGGGCAACAAGGCTGGCAGGGGAGTTAGTGAGGGGCCACCAAACAACTGAACAGCAGGCTGTGTAGAGTGACCAGGCCAACAGGGGGCAGTTGGAGGCAACTAGGCTGTCAGGCAGAGGTGATTAGGGGTAATCAGGCTGGCAGGGGGACAGTTATGAGCAATAAGATAAGCAGTTAGATGAGCAGTTAGGAGCAAGAGGTCCCAGATTGTGTGAGGGATGTCCGACTGCAAGACATCCCCCAAGGGGTCCTGGATTGGAGAGGATGCAGGATTGGCTGAAGGGATTATAGACTCATGCACCAGGTATCTAGTCTATAATAAAAGAGTAATATGCAAATTAACTGAATGACTGAACAGTAGAATGACCACCTGGATGACCTTTCAGACAATCATACTATGATACCCTCTAGCACCAGGCCAGCCAAGGCAGGTGCAATGTGATTGGTCAGGGGCCCAGCCATTGCCCCATGATCATGCTGCAGAGGGAGGCTTAGACCATCAGCTAGCAGGGCAATCAATCAATCAAGGGCTGCATGATCACCCTGCAGAGGGATGCCCAGGCTACCAACCAGTGGGTTGTAGCAAGTGGGTGTGGCATCCCTCTGTGGGGGTGATATATCACAGAGCCCTGGCTGGGTGGACAGGCCCTATCTCTTTGGGACAATCCATTGAGGAGCCCCAGCGAGGTGGGCGGGGCCCACCTCTTTGTGGTGATTGATCATGGGGCTCCCAGACTGTGAGAGGGGACAGGCCAGGCTGAGAGACATCACCCCCCACATGCATGAATTTCATGCACCATGCCTGTAATGGAAAAATAAGCACAGAGCTGGTGCAAAGCTTGCTTTCAAGTGCCCATTGAGTAATCCACAAGCCCCCTGAGGAGTAAGGAGGAGCAGGAAGCCTCAATGTATTGGTAACAATATACAGTAGATCTATTTTGTACAACTCAGCAGAGAACCATCACTGCTGAGTCAATGTATCCAACTTCTTGAATGTCTAAACTCAAAGAGAATATCTTCCTGCTAAGATTCCTATAAAGTCTTGCTGATTATGTTTCATAAAAGTAAATTCTTCCACAGCGGGCTTTTAAAAAGACCAATTTTCTGCTTCTCTTGTCTATGTGAGACAGAGACATTCAGGAATTAATGAAAAAAGAAGCAATGTCTGTCTGATTTGTAGGCATCACAGCCTTATTTCTGCATAAATTCTCACAGGTCAATTCAAAACAATAGTGCAATGTCAAAATTACATCTTGTTGCCTAGATTAAAAACTAACTTCTCTAAAGTACATCCTCTGTTGGAGCCTTCCATGCTAATAAGTGGCCAGGGCCATAGCATTTCTCTCTTTATTAGGTGGACATGTTGTGAATTGGATTAGAATATCTGCTCTATTCTAATAACATGTGCTCTCGGGGCAATCCACCCCCTGCACACATGTCCATGGGAGCAGCTCTGAGAATTCAGTTGTCAAAGGGCTGGGCGCAGCAGCTAAGGGTGATAGTGACAGTGTAATCTTGGTTTAATCTTTTTCTTTCACACAAGATTAAAAGTCACTTGATATCCATGTCTTCATAGTGTGGACAATGAATCCAACTGGACTCAGTCGGCATAGAAGTATCCTCTTCCTCATGAAAATGGACTCCGTTCTCCCAGATATGTGAGGTAATTACCCTCTGTGATGGGTAAATACATTCATTCTAAGAAAACCGATTTTCAAAAAAACTAGAGGCCTGGTATACAAAATCCATGCACTCAAGAGGACCCCTCAGCCCAGCTTACTCCCTCTTGCAGTCTGGGAGACCTCAGGGGATATCTGACTGGCAGCTTAGGCCCACTCCCCTAAGCTGGCAGTCAGACACCCTTAGCCCTGCTGCAGAGGCCAAATGTACTAGAATAACCACGTTAGAATGGCTGGGAGTGGGGAGTTGGGAAACGGAGCGCCTTCCATCCTTTGTGACTGCAGCATTTCTGATTTGCTTTTTGAACCACTTCATGGGCATTATTTCACAACTGGAATGTTTTCTCAACAAGTACCCAGAGCTAAGCAAACGAGGACATGCTTCCTCACTAATGAAGATGGAGAGTGGCCTTGAGGAGAGTTTTGGGGAGTAGTTGTGAATATTTAGGACAGTGCCTTATGCTTCGAAAGGTGCCTGTTCTTTTGCCTCCCTTGACAGAATGGGCAAGGTCACTCCTTCTTGCTAAGGTCACAGCTGTCACTTTGGAAAAGAAGGTGCCTGGAGCTCTTCTTCCCAGGCCTTTTTACTGGGAAGGCATAGAGGCAGACAGTGAGGGAAGGGATCCAGCTCTGCAAAGCTTGGCCACTCAGTTTTCCTTGCCCAGCCAACCCTCAAGATTTGGTGGGAACAATCCAGTCCACTAGCCCTGGTCAGTGGAGTTCATCAAATTCAGCTGCGGGCTGCCATTACAAACCTCACAGTGATTTGTTAGGGTCTCTCCTGCCTCCTATTTTGTTAGCCCGATGCTTATAGGATGTGACCAAGCAGTCAGGCCAAAGGGTTTCTCAGAGTTGCTTCGGGACATGCCCTCTGGCTCCTCAGCTCCCCTCTGTCCCAACAGGGCCAGGTTGTCTCAGCCATTCCAACAGAAGCACTTGGGAAATGTCTACCACTTGTGCCTGGCTGTTATCCTTGTACAATAATCTGAAAGCCCAACTCGTTGGACGTCTTTGTTTGTACTCCAGAGATTTGCTCTGAGGAGAAACCTGTTAGCTATTGCCATTTCATCTCTTAGCTCCAGCTCTGACATTAGCAATTGCAACAGGGCGGGCAGAAAACTGAGAATGTCCTGTCACCTGACCCTCCAATGGAAAGCATCAAGCAAGGGGCTGCAGTGGAGTAACTGCCACGCACTGAGTTGCTTTTCAGGAAAGAATGTTTCTTGACTTTTCTAGGTAGCAAGCACCTTCTCAACTTTAGAGAAGAGGCATTTAATTTATTTTATAAAGTGTGGAAATACCTGAGGGCATAAAGAAATCAAACACAGGTAGAGCATATGATAGGAGATTAAGATACCAATTTAAGTTGATCCTTAAAGGATTCAGACTTGCTCTACTCATGAAGAATAAAAAGTTCATTCAATTTAACATGGCAAACACCTCTGAGATGCCAGATAAAATGGAATATTTGTACTGCAGTGACTGTGTAATTAATGAAAACTCATGTCTACTTCCCATGAACAGTTGCTACTGTGAGCTTTGTGCATTTAGCAAATCAGAGGAGTTATTTTTTATATATGCATTTTATGTAAATATAATATAAATATATCATATTAATTTTCCTTAACATATAGTATATATTTTATGTAAATGTAAATAAATACTTTTTATGCATGTACACTTATATTCACTCCATAAAATTCTATTTTAGGTTTTATTTTCTTTTGCTGATGCTATTCTTCTAGCAAATACTGTTAAATGGCAACTTCTAAACCATGGATTGTACATGTGACCAGTTGCGTCTCTTCACAAATGTAATGAAGTAGAGGACTGAGCCAGAGCTATGCTGCAACCTCCAGTTTGTTTCCAGGGCAATGATGGGCTGAGCAGTGCAGAGCCTGTGGCTTTTATGCCACAAGCCTGATGAGATGTCCAGGGACATGAGCTAAACTGATAGCAAGTATACTTTTAAAAATTTTATTGAAATTATTGTGATACCATTGGTTAATACAATTATATAGCTTTCAGGTATACTAATCTCTAATATATCATCTGCGTATTTATTGCATTATGTATTCACCAACCAAAACCAAGTCTCTTTTTTGGCACCATTTATCCCCCCTTTCACTCTTTTACCTCCCTCACCCCCTTTCCCTCTTGTAATCACCATGCTGTTAATCTGTATCTATGAGTTTTTGTTTGTTTGTTCTTACTTAATGCTTCATCTTTTTCACTCAGCCCCCTGACCCTTTTCCCTCTGACAGCTTTCAGAGCAAATTTCCTTCTGTTTAGTAACATTAGAGAAGCCATGACATTGGGATCCATACCACTCATGCCAAGGGAAGCATATTTCCATCATTCGATTCCCACAGAGGTCTGGGAATGTTTCCATAGCCCAAGCCTAAGGCAAGGAAATATTTTGCAAATTCAGTGCAAACTAGATAACCCAGATCCTACTTCTCATAGAATTTATATTCAAGTGGGAGAAATTATAAAATAAATAAGAAAATAATAGTTTTTTTACATCACATTTTATTTAAAACACACACACACACACACATGCACGCACACACATGCACATGTACATGCATACACACAATTAAATAATTGTGATAAATATCAGGAAGGAAAGAAACAATCTTGTGGTAAAAGATAACTGTGCCCACGTATGGTAGGCACCAGGTTAGGCTCCTCAGAGGAGATAACCTTCCAGAGACATGGAGTAGGTAGAAGCCAGCCATGTCTAGAGCCTTTGAGTAAGGAACAACAAATGCAAAGTCCTGGCCTGTATTTTCAGAAGATTTGTGAGCTTGTGGCTAACTGAGTGAGGAGGAGAGCAGAATAAAAGGGAAATAGAAATGGAAAGGGAGTGGTTCCCTTCAGTAGCTGGTCTTATCCAATTTAGGCTATTAATCTGATAGCTCTCCAACCCAAATACTTCATTCTTATATTTATTTAATGACTAGAGGCCTGGTGCACAAAATTTGTGCATGGGAGTGTGTGTACTTCAGCCCAGCCTGCACCCTCTCTAGTCTGGGACCCCTCTCACAATCCAAGACTGCTGACTCCCAACTGCACGCCTGCCTGCCTTCCTGATTGCCTCTAACTGCTTCTGCCTGCCAGCCTTATCATCCCCTAACCACTGCCTTGCAAGCCTGATTGATGCCTAATTGCTCTCTTGCCAGCCTGTTTGCCCTTAACTGCCCTCTCCTGCAGGTCTGGTCATCTCTAACTGCTCTCCCCTCCAGGCCTGGTTCCCTCCCAACTGCCCTTCCCTGCAGGCCCAGTCACCCCCAACTTCCCTCCTCTGCCAGCTTGGTCACTCCTAACTGCCCTCCCCTGCTGGCCTGATCACCCACACCTGCCCTCTATTGCAAACCTGGTCCCTCCCAACTTCCCTCCCTGCTGGCCATCTTGTGGCAGCCATCTTGTGTCCACATGGGAGCAGCCATCTTGTGTGTTAGAGTGATGGTCAATTTGCATATTACTCTTTTATTAGATAGGATATCATATTGTTGTTGGTGTCTTTTCTTTTGCTAATGCTATTCTTTTGGCAAATATCGTTAAATGGCATCTTCTAAACCATGAATTATATAAGTGACCAGTTGCCTCTCTTAATACATATAATTAAACAGAAGAGTGAGTTAAAGTTTTTTAAAGAATATAAAAAATTAAGAGAAGTTTATTGTGTTCATTTTCAAAAAAAAAAATCAACCATCTATATATATATAAAAGCCTAAGCAACCATTACAACCAAATGACTGGAACAACCAGGACAACTGGTCAACCAATTGCTATGATGTGCATTGACCACCAGGAGGCAGATGATCAATGCAGGAGCTGTCCCCTAGTGGTCAATGTATTTCCACAGCCACTTCCTGTAGCTGGTCAACATCACATGTCTCCTTCCTCTGGCCAATTGGCTCCCCTATTGGTCCCAATTGGAGGGCCAACCAGCCAACCTCCTGCTGTCCCTCCCCCCGGCTGACAGGCCCCCTGATAGGCCTCCATTACTGGCCTGACCGAGGGACCCAACCTACACACGAATTCATGCACTGGGTTTCTAGTAATGTGTAAATCATTCTACCATCATTGAAGAATCCATCAGAGAATAAAGATATCATCATTTAAAAAATACCCCAAATTTTCTAATCACTGTACTTTATGAAAGGCTTGCTGAGATATCTTATATTTAGGAAAAATAATCTAAGACACATGCTGGCACCCTCAATAATCTTGGATCAAATTACAAACTACAAACTAGTTCATGCTATTTGGCACCATGAAAATAGCCCTTCACTGAACTGTACCTTAATATGACAGTAATTCCATGGTCCTTACAAGGGACATTAGAAAACTCAGCTAATCCCTGTGCAAATGGCTAATAAGTCTATGATAAATCACTACCTAATAATAATTAAAGAAGTACAAATTAGAAGAATAAATTAAAAATATAAGAAGATATTCAACTTTGCTCATAATTAAAGAACCTAACTCAAAATAATATTACTTTTTTTACCTATCAGATTAGCAAAAGTTTAAGATTTGGTATTATTCAATACTGGTAAAAATTTGAAGAATATGTGTTTTGAAATACTCTTCTGGAAAGTATATGTTGGTATGACATTTTTCCAATTGATATATAATGAAAATATAATATATTCATTTCAGATGTACAAGAAAAAGATTAAATATGTGCCTGTACTGCAAAATGATCACTGTAGTAAGTCTAGTTAGCACCCATCACCATACATAATGTACTTTTCATTTTCTTATGACAAGAATTTCAGCTTTTCACCATTGTGTGTGAAGTCAGCAATGGACTTCTTATCTATAGCCTTTATTATTATGTAGGGGTGAATTCCTATTTTGTTGAGTTTTTAAAATCATAAATAGATGTTGAATTTTGTCAAACACTTTTTCTGCATCTGTTGAGATGGTCATATGAATTTTATCTTTTATTTTGTTAATGTAGTTTATTATATTGATTGATGTGCAAATGTTGAACATCCTTGCATCCCTGAAATAAGTCTCACTTGATCATAGTGTATGAGCTTTCTATGGCATTGTAGAACTCAGTTTATTAATATTTTGTTGAAGATTTTTATATCTATGTTCATTAGAAATATTGGCCTGTAATAAGCTTTTCTTGTACTGTTCTTGTCTGGTTTTGGTATCAGGGTAATGCTAACATCTTAAAACTGGTTTGTAAGTGTTTCTTCTATTTTTTTGGAAGAGTTTGAGATAAATATGTCTTAATTTTTTTGAATTTTTGGTAGCCATCTGGTCCTAGATTTTTATTTATTGGGAGGTTATGATGACTAATTCAATCTCTTTACTAATAATCAGTCAGGATAGATTTTTTTTATTTCTTTATTGTTCAATTTTGGTTGGTTGTACATTTTTAGGAATTTTCTTATTTTTTTTCTAGACTCTCTAATTTTTTGGCTCAATGTAGTTTCCTAACATTCAAATATTTCTGTTATCAGTTGTAATTCTCCTCTTTAATTTGTAATTTCATTTGAGTTTTCACTTTTTCTTAGTCTAAACCAGTGGTTCTCAACCTTCCTAATGCTGCAACTCTCTAATACAGTTCTTTATGTTGTGGTGATCCCCAACCATAAAATTATTTTTGTCGCTACTTCATAACTGTAATTTGCTACTGTTATGAATCTTAATGTAAATCTCTGTGTTTTCTGATGGTCTCAGGGGACCCTGCTAGCTGTTCACGACCCACAGGTTGAGAACCACTGGTCTAAACAAAGGATGGTCAATTTTATTTATTTCTCTAAAAAATCAGCTCTTAGTTTTATTGATCTTTTATTTTCCTTTCAGTTTCTGTTTCATTCATTTATACTCTGTTCTTTATTTCCTTCCTTCTACTGACTTTGGGCTTAGTTTTTGTTTCTACTTCTTTGAGGTATAAAGTTGGGCTGTTTATTTAAAAAACTTTATTTTTTATTAATGTAGGCATTTCTCACCATGAACTTTCCTCTTAGAACTGCTTTGGCTGCTATTGGCTGATGCTATTTTTTTGGTGCAAATATATACATAAAACATTTTACATTTATGTCTTTTCAGATAATAATAAATTAACTTTGAATGTGTTCAAAAGCTATACACTTTTATACCCCCCTCACACATTTTATGTTTTGATGTCACAATTCATATCTTTTAATCTTCTCTATTCTTTAACAAACTGTTGTAGTTATAGTTGTTTTCACTACTTCTGTCTTCTAGTGGTTTATACCAGAATTATAAGTGATTTACTAGCCCCATTATAATATTAGAGTATTTTGAATTTAACTGTATGATTACCTATATCAGTGAGTTTTGGGAAGGAGAAGATCCACCCAACAATATCTGCATATATCTTATTTGACTAGGTGACTTGGCCACCTTTACTTGCATAGGAATCTGAGGAAGGAGTTTTAACTGGGAACATAGCATTGTTGTCTGAAAAAAATCAGAATGTTGTTAGTAAAAACAAAGGGGAGAATGAGTATGAGATAGTCAATGAACAATGTCTACCATACTATGAAAATGTTGCTCATATATTTCAAAATAGTGGCCCAATGCTGAAATTTGTGCATGGAGGAGGAGGGTTCCCTGAGCCCAGCCTGCCCCGTCTCCAATTGGGAACTCCTTGGGGAATATCCAATAGCCAGTTTAGGCTCGATTCCTGTGGGATTTGGCCTAAATTTGCTGTCTTACATCCCTCTCACAATCTGGGACCATTGGCTTCTAATTGCTCACCTGCCTGCCTGCCTGAGCATTCCTAAATGCCTCTGCCTACCTACCTAATCACTCTTTTCTTAAAAATATGTATTTTATTGATTTTTTACAGAGAGGAAGGGAGAGAGATAGAGAGTCAGAAACATCAATGAGAGAGAGACATTGATAAGCCGCCTCCTGCACACCCCACTGTGGAGATGTGCCCCCAAGCAAGGTAAATGCTCCCAGCCGGAATCGAACCTGGAACCTTTCAGTCCGCAAGCCGACGCTCTATCCACTGAGCCAAACAGGTAACTCTTAACTTCCCTCCCCTGGTGGCCTGATCTGGCCCCCAAATCCCCTCCCCTACTGGCCTGATCTCTCCCCTAACTGCCTTCCCCTCCTAGCTTGGTTGCCCCAACTGCCCTACCCTAGTGGCCTGGTTGTCCCAACATTCTTCCCCGCCAGCCAGCCTGGTCCCCCACATAGCCCATTGCTCAGTTATTTGGTCACCCCTTACTAACCTCCCTGCCAGCCTGGTGGTCCCACGCAGCCTGTTCGGTCATTCTTTCAGTTGCAATGGTCACTTAGGCTTTTATATAGAGAGATGGTTTAATCTGGTTAATCAGCTCATGGATACATCTTTGTAGTTCATTACTTTTTCTTTTTCTATTTTAAGCACAGATAAATAGAAAGTGGATATTTTATAAAGATTTTCTGTGGCTGCCTTAATCTGCTTCATGCCTTGTTTTTCTCATTAAGTTGATGCCGTAATTTAGCAGAAAAGACTTTCTGAGCACAGCATATCAGAAGACGGTGTTGTCAGCCTACCACCTGGTAGTGTTCTATTGAGATTTCTTCTCAATAGAACACTACCAGCTCTTCTAGAGATGGAAGTAAATTGTAGGTAAGCCATCCATAGTCTCATTTCTCTGGGACTTTTGGGTGAATTCTAGACATCTTAGAGAGCACAAACCAAGTGTAAAATAGAAAAGGACAAAGTTAACTGAACTAAACTTGTTACCATCTGATATATTATCTACAAAGAGACCACTGGAAAATGTACTGTTGATCATGTTAGTTCCATATGTCATAATAGTTTTATGCATCCCATCCTCTCTGATAGCATAAAACTCATACCTTAGCATGACATTTAATGACCTCTGTCTTAAAAATCTTCAGAAAATTTTTTCTGATATTTCCAAGAAAAGCTTAGGTACCTTCCTTAATGTTAACATAATACTATTGAGAACTTCTGAAAAACCCAAAGCTCTGGTGATTAAGAGCTTGAGCTTTGGAGTCAGTATTTCTGGTTTTGAATTCAATTCCTTTGGCAAATACTGAGGCTTTACTTCTTAACTACAATTGTTGGTATTTAATTCATGGCATTATGTTGAGGATCAAATGAGATGATGCGTATAATGTGCTTGGTACACCTCTGCACTCAGTCTGCATTGTTCTTATTATTACTTATTACACTACTTCCAGGATCAGAGGTGAATTTACCAAGAAGCCAGCAAAGATTAAATTTCAGGGCCTCATTTTGTATGGGTCCTTCCAATGCCCTGTACCTAATTCTGTATTCAGCATGTTACATTATTGTCTTAAAGGACACCCCCACCTTCCTTATTCACTACATTGTATAAGCTCCAGCCATATAGAACTTAGATCCCTACCCAATCCCCATCCTGGTCAGGACCTTGATATTTGTGACACAGTCAGTATTTACCAATGACAATAAATTACCCAGGGCATAGCCTCTTCATCAAGCTAGCTTGAAATGAAATGTGCTTATCATTGTTGCCTATTTTTTTAAAAAATCCTTCAGTCTTAACTCCCATTGCTGTCTCCTGGTTGGTGGGATCCTCTAGAAGGCATTTCACTGATCATTCAGAATCAATAGCATCTCTCTCTTTCCAGTTGAGGAGCCAGCAAATGTTACAAGGATAATGTGGGAAGAAAGCGTGCTATCAATGATTATTTACTGGAGAGAATTCTGATGTAACTGCAAACAGCAAAGCTGTTTCCATGGGGACATCTGGGTCTTGGAAATGTTTTTTTAGCATAAACTTAAGCTATTATTGTGTTTACTATATAGTTATCTGACTGGCATACCTGCTCCCTCCCCAGCTTCAGCTTACTCTAACATTTTACTCTATGTTCCCAGTAATAAATGAGTGTGTGTGTGTGTGTGTGTGTGTGTGTGTGTGTGTGTGAGAGAGAGAGAGAGAGAGAGAGAGAGAGAGAGAGAGAGAGAGAGAGAGAGAGAAAGAATTGCTTCCAGTCTCCCAGGGTCAAGGTCAAGGTTGATATGACAGGAAGAAAATAGCTGGACAGGTCAATATACAAAACCCCAGGAGGGTGGAATAATTGAGCTTGCATTGAAAACTACACGAGAAATTTGAATTCTGACCACAAAGAAGTCCATTGATAGACACCTAAAAAAAAAAAAGGAAAGATAATAATAGGAAAAGGATTGCAAGAAAATTAAACTTTAGGGTTGGCAAAATTCAAATAAAAATGGGAAGAAAAATACAAATACCAAACTTTTCTCACTGTATAGCTGATTATTCAAGGAGGATGACTTACATGTTTTCTTCCCTCAATAAGATCTCTCCTCCTTGTGTGATTACATCCTCTAGAGTAGAAATCACACAGATCTTCACTGAGAAACATAAGCAGCACCTTTGCCTCCACTGATTTCCACCAGGGACTGCTACTTTCTCATGCTTATTCTGATTAGAATGGGGGGAACAACAACATTTTATCATTTTGACTTAAGGAAAGGTACAGGCTGAAGGTAAAAAGGAGTGTTTCACCAGGGGAGAAATTCTGGTTTGCTTGTTTCTGAGCCTCAACTTTTTTATCTGTAAAATGAGGTTAATAATATTTACCCATGATATTTTTGAAAGTACAAATGAGGTAAGACATGTGAGAGATTTATATTATGGTACTTTCTCCTCAGAGACTCTTTTCTATGAACTCTTGATTTGTTTTTTTTTTTTTTATTTTATTGATTTTTGTTTTTCACAGAGAGAAAGGGAGTGGAATAGAGAGTTAGAAACATTGATGAGAGAGAGACATGGATCAGCCGCCTCCTGCATGCCCCCTACTGGGGATGTGCCCGCAACCAAGGTACATGTCCTTGACCGAAATCGAACCTGGGACCTTTCAGTCCATAGGCCGAGGCTCTATCCACTGAGTCAAACCAGTTTCGGCGAATCCTTGATTTTTAATCAACCAAAAGGACATGCCACTGGCTTCCTCATCAATGTCTCTACTCCAGGCCTTTTACTAAGCTCTTGACTAGAACATTCTATGTTTCTACAACATCTCCAAATTGGCCTTCTCCAAGGCATTTTAAATGCTCACAAATCACCTTTCCGCTTAAATCTTCTCCTTTCTAATATTCTCTAGCTCATGAAAGGCATTATCACTTATTTGAACAAGATGTTAATTTTCTAATCTTTAGTGATTTTATTTTTCTTTGTACAGATTTAAAGCATTCTGAATTTAGTCTTATGTCTATGAAGAGAGGAATATAAAAGAAAGTAAGAGATTAATTTTATAGAGCACAGGTTCTTTAATAAGGTACTTCAGTAACTGAAACCAAGGTTTGACTGCATGCTGCCACAAATACTAAACTCATAAGACAAGTACATATGAAAAAGGAAACAGATTTATTTAAGTGTTGGTTACTTGAGCAGAGGGGCGCTCTCATCCCAAAGCCCATCTTAGAATCTCAGTGCAAACAGTGGTTTTATAGGGAGATTGTGGGAAGAAGGGCTCTAAGGAAATCTGGTGATATGTAGTTTTACATGTCAGCTTCTGTGTAGTTTCATTGTGACCTTTCAGTATGCCAGTGTCTAAGGTTTTTTTTCTCTCTCTGTGGGTTTTATTGCTGATATCCGGGGACAGGATGATGCAGGCCTGGCCAACCATTGGCATCTGCTACACTCCAATGATGAAGGCTGGCAAAAAGTGGAACTGGAGCTGCTGCTGCCTATAACATGCTTAAATATAAAATGATTAATATTTTAGACTATAAGTTTTATTAGTATATTCTTATTTTTAAATCTTGGTTAGTTATTTAATTAAACGTGAGGGTTTTTTTTACACCATATGCCTTATTACACTTTGTGTCTAAACCAGTTCAGCACATGAATCAGTCAATATTGTTCCCTGAACAGCTAACCTGCTGGGATGGAACTAGTTCTGAGAAAAAGCAGCTTGTGAATAGGAGATACTGTGTGTGAATTAGATAAGCTTTTATTTATTTTTGTTTCCCTAAAATGGGAAAGGAACACTCAACAAACTTTAGAGGAAGAAAAAAAGGAAGAAAGTAAGTAGAGTTGAAATGCTATTTTCTTGTCTTCAAACATACATTCTATTTATCAAAAAAATAATATAACTCCTAAAAATGCTGGGTATTGCCTTTTAATTTATATTCAATAACATCACTCAAATAATATTGTGCAGGCTATTAAAGAATATGAAACTAGCTTGAGAGAATGTTCAATTATGTTCACAACTTGATTTTATTGCTCATATTTCAACATTCACAAATGCTATTGATCTCTGATTTAGCAGGATTTCTGTTGCAGTTCTCATGCAGAAACTTTTAAAAGGCAGGGGATACAATCACACAATCTGAGACTTACTGGGATATTTGAGATTATCTGGTTGATCACCTTCATTTTCAGAAGAAACTGAGATCAAGTGATAGAACTGAATTTAGAAACAAGGTTTTGCAACTCTCTTCTTGAATTCTTCCCTCTGGCATTGGTATTTTCTATTTCTTCTGTTTTAAACATTTATTAACTCAAAAGTTCTAAAGTTCACTGAGGAATGTGTTTTGTTAATTTCTTTTTTGCATGTTTCATGACATCCTCATTATAATAAAAACTAGAGGCTCTGTGCATGAAATTTTTGCATGGGCCAGGGGGGGGGGAGGATGGTATGTGTCCCTCAGCCCAGCCTTTCCCCTCTCCAATCTGGGACCTTAAGAGATGTCCAACTGCCCAAAATGGGCCTAAATAGGCAGTGGGACATCCTTCTAACAATTCAGGACTATTGGCTCCCAACCGCTTATCTGCCTGCCTGCCTGATTGCTCCTAACTGCTTCTGCTTGCCAGCCTGATCTCCCCTTTACTACTCCCCTGCCAGTCTGACTAATGCCTAACTGCTCCCCTGCCAGTCCGATTGCCCCTACATGCCCTCCCCTGCCAGCCTGGTCACCCCCAACTGCCCTCCCCTGCTGGCCTGGTTGCCCCCAATTGCCCTCACCCGGTGGCCCGGTCATCCCTAACTGCCCTCCCCTTCAGGCCTGGTCCACCCCAACTGCCCTCCCCTGCAGGCCTGATCACCCACAACTGCCCTCTCCTGCTGGACTGGTTGCCCCCAACTGCCCTCCCCTGTAGGCGTGGTTGCCAACAACTGCCCTCCCTGCCAGCCTGGTCACCCCCAACTGCCTTCCTCTGTTGGCCTGGTAAGATCCAACTGCCCTCCCCTGCAGTCCTGGTCCCCTGCAACTGCCCTCCCCTGCTGGGCTGGTCACCCCCATTTGCCCTTTCCTACAGGCCTGGTTGCCCCTAACTGTCCTCACCCAGTGGCCCAGTCATCCTTAACTGTCCTCCCCTGCAGGCAGGGTCCACCACAACTGCCCTTCCCTGCCAGCCATCTGTGGCAACCATCTTGTGTCCACATGGGAACCGTGGTCTTTGACCACATGGAGGGACCATTTTGTATGTTGGAGTGGTGGTCAATTTGCATATTATCTCTTTATTATGTAGGATAAAATGAAACTTTGCATAAAACCCAGGGAAGTAAATGTGGTATCTTGACCATTTTTCTTTCCAGATTATGCTCTCCCCAAATTCCCTGATCCCCCTCTTTCCTACCATTCTGAATCTTCCCTTGACCTTGATCATTTTATCAGTTGCTGCAAATTTTTCATTAATAATATTTTGACTTCATGACCAAAATAATTTATTGTTAAAACATTTTTATCCTTACTTGTTTACTTTATTCTTTCATTTAAAGATGAACCTAATAATCTAACTATATTTTAAAACTCTTGATAACTGGAATCTTAACTATCTTTTTTAAGGACTTGAATTAATTATTAAAATAACAGATTATTTGCCTTGAGATAAACTGCTTGGTTTTTAAAAACAATTTGTGTGGGTGCACAGCTTGATGTTTCCTGCATATTAAAATTCCCAGGGCACACAGTAGATTTCAGCTTTGTTTAGCTTCTTTGAAGATCCCACATATTATAGTACCCTTGCATTCTGTGAAATCATGAAAAACCATTGGCATTCATATGTGAGATATATTTCTCTACATGTACCACACAGCAACACAAGAGCTCACAGACTGGTAATGCTGTCCACATCAGAAAGTATCATTGATCAAACAGTGATAAATGTAGTGAAGACAAATGCACAATTCTTTATGTTAAAGAGCATGTTTATTTCCCCTTCCCTCACATAAAGCATGTACCAGGAAGGCATATCCCAAAACAGACTTGGGCATATGGGTACATGTTCGAACTGAAGTTCCTGACTGCTGAGTTTTCCTACTGGTCTGAAAATTCGATATCTCCACTTGAAGAGACCACATGGCACCTGGCCACTGCACTTGCTTCAAAGGGAGACATTTATCTCCATCAGAACTCCTGGGAAGGGAGATTCTTTCTTGGAGTGATAAGAATATAATTTTTTTAGTATACAAGCATACAATTTGCAGTTTTAAAAATTTACAATTATATAATTCTTACAAAGAACTTTAAATGAAATACCCATTTGCTGATAGATCAGACATGGAAATGACACAATATTATGTTGGTTAAGATGTCTACAATTCCAACAAGTCATTGATTCTAGGTCTCTATTTTTCTTTTCTTAGGAAGGTCAAGTCAGTAATTGTTTTGCCTTTATATTGCAAAATATAGAGTAGACCATCCTCAACTTCCCATTGCCTAACTCAAATATCTCCCATGATCCTTCTGCCCAGCTGTCGTGTGCTATCACGGCTGATGGCAACAGGAAGACTATTTGTATTGCAATATTTATAACATCAGGAGTCCCCTTTTCTGGGTTTATTTTTTATGTTTTGTGTTCATTCTTCCCTGCTGCTGATATACCCTCACCTGCATTTCTACAATAACTCTCCCTCCCCTACTGTTCTTCTTTCCACATGTTATTTGTCTGGTGTCACCTGGCCCAGCCTTGACCCACCACAGCATTCCACTCAAACCTACCAGAGGCTATGAGACTTATGTTTTAGAAATTTTGTGAGGATAATTAGAATTATTGGAAATGGAGGCTTTTCTTCCATCCATTGAACTTGAAGTTGGGCAGATGGTAGCCTGGGACAGCTGGTATGAAGCAGGCAGTGCTGGCCTGCCCGTAGCCTCTAGGCTTTCACACTTCCATAGGAGACCCAATGGTTTCCAACTGCAAGCCACTGTGTCTCTTTGCCTAAGGGCTTTTCTTCTGCCACAACAGCCAGTCCTTCAGTTGGCACATTTATGGGACTGGCAGCAGGTGCGAGAAAATCCATACCCCCAGAGCAGCTTCCCAGCAGGGACTGAAGGAGAGTTGGTGGATCACCCCAGTGCCCTCTTTCCTTGGCTGACAAATCTCTAAATTGTGGACTCGAATTTTCAATGTCCAGGTCTAATTTGCTATTTACCTTTGGGTGAATATATATATGTATATATACACACATGTATACACATATGTTTGTACATGTATAGGTATATACATAAATATTCATACAAACATGTACAATTTATATTATTCATAAATTTTTTATTGTTTTATTATAATATATATCTCTGACTTAGGTTAGGGGAGTATTCTTTTTAGTACCTTTTCTGACTTGTTGGTGGAACCCTGTTTTAATTAATTTAATAAGATCACCCACTTTTAATTCCAGAGCTAATACTGAGCTGATATTTGCTTTTACAGTGACATCATTTCTGCAGCTGGCATTCCTTTTCCAGTGTCAGTTCTGATGGTCCATGTACATGATGTGGCCTCTTAAAGTTATGTCAGCATCATGGCTATTTGTTCACACCTACCATTCAAACCACATCCTCACCTCCCCACCTCTCAGGTTCTAGTCTCACCTGCTCCTAGAATAGTTCTGCCACCTCAGACAAGTCCCAAGACAATCAGGATGGAGAAGAGGGTCCTAATTTCCTGGGTAGGAAAGGGAAGGTGAAGGATGGGACTCTCAATGGACTGCAGGCAGGATAGTTTTTAGAGACATTAGCAAGTTTGGGTTCTCTTATCTTCTCCTTCATTCCAGAGCCCTTTATTCTTTGCTATTGGATTTTTGCAGGGCCAAAAATGAAATCTTCGGGTCTCTGTTTCTAACCCCTGGTGTAAACATCTACATTTACTGGATTTACTTATGCACAGGGGAATCAAATAAGGAGAGAGGCTCAGGCAGAAACGTATGCGTGGCAGTGCATCTATTGGCAGAGAAGCAGGAAGGTGCCTGATTCTTGGGTCTATAGTACAATAGCACAAGCCAGGGCAGGCCCTGCCCAGTTTCCATCAGTAAGTCTTCCAGATGCCGGGCCACACTAGTCTCCCACAGCTGGAGGAAGGAAGGTTTGAGTGCATCAGTTTGATTTAAGGAGGTAGATATTTTTACTTAAAATGAATGGTTTTCAAATAAGGAAATATCCATAGTTAGGAGAGAAATAAATAGGAAAAGTAGGAAGTAGGTGTTTTTTACCCACTTAAATTTTGGGATTGAAGAACCATATCTCAATTGACATACTGAGGAAGCTCATGAGAATCAGCCACTGTTTTTATGTGGTGAGAGTGTTGGCGAGGATGTAGAGAAAAAGGAACCCTAGTGCACTGCTGGTGGGAATGCAGACTCATACCTGGGCCGTGGGCTTGTCCTTTTATGAGGAATCCTGAGGTGGCCACAGGTGGGAGGCCAGAGTTCTGTGGAATTCGAGGTCACTCTCTGCTGGCTCAAGGTGATCGAATGCTTTTCTTGGCAGTGGCTATGTGGCCCGGCTTTCACTGCCCTGGGACTGAGCATTTTTGTTGTCTTTGCAGACGCCTCAACCAGGATTTAATCTATTTGAGAACTTTTGAGCCATATGAATGTTGCCCCAAAGGCTTTAAATGAGAAAAAATATGCATACTCCAACCTAAAGATTTATGGGTTTCAGTGCAAAACATTCCGGTGGGGAGATTTTAAAAATTAATTTATATCTGAGGTAGCACAACATAGGGTATTGGAGGCATTTAAGAATTTTAAATACGAGGGAGTGTGTTGAATGATTCATTTGAAATAGTATATCAGAACAGGTGGGGAAGCTCAACTTTTTCTTAATGGAAGAAAACGTTGCGAAATTGAGTTTTGCTTTGCCCACACAGGAGCACTAAGAAATCTCAGCCCCAGCTCTCATCTCTGTGAAAGAGCACCCGAGTGGTGCTGCCGCCCCTTCCACACATCCAGCCAGAGCCTCTGTGTGTTTCTCAGCTGCCAGAGCCTGGCTAATCCTGAGCAAAGCACAAATGAACCATCTTGGAGAATGCCAGCCCCTGCTAATCACTTTCTGAAATTGCTCTCCAGCACTAATTGAAACAATAAATCCTCATCCCGTTCAAAGCCTAACCACAATGCACCAGCAGCTCACTTCAGCTCCTCATCTTCATCTCCTGGGCCATGTTCTTGCTGCACCCCGCTTCCCACAGAGCAGCTCCAGTTTAGGTGCCAGAAACATTCCTCAGAGATGGTCCATTTCTCTGAGCACATCCATGAGGCTGTGCTGCCCAGGATACCCACCCCAGTCCCATTGGAGCTAGGTCAAACCGTGTGGGTGAGATATATCTTCACTCATTTCATCCTCAATGCCTGTGGAGAGCACAGATCCAAGAATATTTAAATTCTGTTTTGTTGCAACAGGCTTCTTCTGTCACATGGAGCAGATAGGAGGTTATGGTTGCCTCTAGACAATTTGCTAGACATGAAAAATGGCCTCGCAAACCACCTGACAGCTTTATTCTTGTGGCTCTGGCAGAAAAACAGGCAAAAAAAGATTGCAGAGGTGGCTGAGTGGAATACAACACAACAGTTCAGAAAAATATTAACTGGCTGTGAAATGAGTATGAGGCGGCAGTAAAGGAACTGGCACCTTAGTCCCATAAAGTCACTCATTACATTTTTACAGCCAGATGATGCTCCCTTTGGCGCTGCTGCTGGGAGGGCTGATAAAGAGTCCTCCACGAGGCACAAGTTGTTCTTATGAAGAAGAGGGAAGCTGACTCACGCTCCTGGTCCCAGGGATGCCCAGCTAGGGCTGGGCTGCTTTCTATGGTCCCTGCGCTTTTCAGATCTGTTCTGGCCCCATTTATTGGTCTGCACCTCTCTGGGCCTTCCCATGGACACTTGTCATTAATACGGAATGTTCCGATACATAGCTGTTGGGGGCCCTCAAATCACTGAGGCAACAATGAATGCTGCAAGTTTTCTGTTCCTGGAAGCAGAAAAGACTGACCCCATAAAGTATTTTCTTAGATGATGGCCCACTTGGTAGAGTCACCTTCAACTCATCCTTTTAGCCAAACTTATTCATTAAACAGAAGAGAAATCGTCCTCTCAACTTCTTATTAGGAACAACAAGGAGTTGGGCATTACTTCAAGGGAGCTCATCTTTGCCATCAAATGTGAAGAAACAGGTGATACACCCTCAGCGTCCTGCCCAACAAGAAAGAGTAATGTATTTGTTCAAAGGAAAATCAGTAAGAAGGCACTTAGGAAACCGCCAGGTGGAATGTGAAATCGGTGCCCTGCTGCAGGACCTCCAGGGCCGTGCATGTGCTGACAGGAGCTTCAGGGTTTCAGCAGGGAAAGGAATTCACTTCTGATGTTTCTTTAACCTGGGAATCTTTATTCTATGGAAAGGGGCATGGACCACTCTCTTAGAATATGCTAAGAAACAATGCCCTTCTGTATCCAAGACTGTTAACTGGAGAAATAATGTTTCTTTAAATGTCAGGAAAATGTAAATGGTTGGTCTGATTTGAGTTTACTTCTGCATTGAAAATCCTACATGATCAGGCCTTTTCTCCCCTTATGAACCAATTCTCAGCTCTCCCTGTCCCTCGCACTCTAATTAATTTATTTCCTGATGCTCTTTACACACTTGAATGTCTCACCTCTGCATCCTTGAGCATAATGCATCCTCTTACAAGCTTTATTCTTACTTCTATTTATTTAGGACTTAACCATTTTTTTTTCCAGAAACATGCCCTCTTCTACCATCCACGAAGGGTTCCATGGTCTTGCTGCTGGGAATCGTTGCACTCATGGTGGACCTGCCGGCTTACACCAGCTTTCCATGCTCTGACTGTTTGCTGATTTCCATGAGTTACTCCTCTCAGAGATGCATTTTTTGAGAGCATCTTACAGAACCTGCTGTATTGTAAGAACAAACAGAATCTAGGACACATTGAATGACATAGACAGCCCTGGACACCATTTCCACCTGGACTCTTCCCTCTGTGCTTCTGCAATGTTATTGAAATGTCCAAGCCCAGGAGGGGGCAGGCTCCTGGGATGTTAGTGAAATGTCCAGGCCCGGGGGTGGGGGTTAGGGGGTGGGGAGGTGGCAGGTTGCACTTAGAGCCTAAGGCCAGCCTACAAGTCTGACTTTACTCCAGTGTGGCATTGCTTCTCATTCCAAGGTGAACAGGTGCTTGGGGCTAAGAGGAGTTTCCACAGGTGTGCTAGTTTACCTGCAGCAGGGACCCAGTCTTACCCCCACAGGGCTGAGCCAACTGGACCTAGGCCCAAGAGGAGAATCTAGGGCCAACATCTGGATGGCAGCCTGGCAGGGGCTCCAGCCTAAAGGAGCCTGGACTCCTGGCCCACAAGAAACTATGAGGTAAAAGTTCTTCTCTGTGATGGGGTTGGCGAGCACTCTCCAAGCTCCCCTTTCTCAGATGTGGCAGCCACACATGTGTGTACATGTCCCTGTGGAAAGGCTGTCTCCACAGGCCCCATCCAAAGCCCTCGGGTGACACTTCCCTTGGATGGATTTGTTCTCTGGAGTCTTCATCAAGGTCAATGTTCCTCTGTGCCCTGGATTGGAGACCCTTTTCCATCTCAGCTCTGGGAACCCGCTGAGGCCAGATGCGCCCATGCAGTGCTGGTGAGAAAGAAAGGTGGCATCATGTGGGTCACTGACTGTTGTAAGTGCTCACAGTGGCAGCTTCAGTTATTACTTTAGAATAGAGTGGAGGGGCCCAGGCACAGCTTAGAGAGGCCCTGGGCAACCAACGTAGCACACCATGGACAACCTGTAAAGTGGGTGCAACCTAACAGAAAAGAACTTTTATCTCATAGTTTCTTGTGGGCCAGGAGTCCAGGCTCCTTTAGTCTGGAGCCCCTGCCAGGCTGCCATCCAGATGTTGGCCCTAGATTCTCCTCTTGGGCCTGGGTCCAGTCGGCTCCCCAAGCTCACTCAGGCTGCAGGCAGAATTCATTTCCCATGGCTGCATAATCCAGGCAGCTGCTTCTTCACAGCCAGACATGGAGTGTGAGAACCTCTTTCCACGTCCCGCGTGGTTCAGGGTTCCCGGGTGAGGGTTCGGGTTCTGAAGGAGGCCGCACGCAAACAAAATGAGAGTCTAGAAAATATTAATTTGGAGATATTGGGGGGCCAGGAGGGAGCCTTCCTCTAGTGGAAAGGACTGCCATTTGCTCTGGCCTTTTTCTCCCTTTTATTAAGGCTTTGGGACACACCCCTAGCCTTTAGGCAGGAAATAACAGAAATTAACATGATACAAACAGATAGTTTCAACTAAACAATGAGTAATCAGCTTTGACCTTTCAGAGCAATTAAGGTTGGCCAGCCTTCTGGCTTCCTATTTACATCCATTTAGTGAGAACAATATTTGGTTTCCCACAATGGAGCAAGAGCAAGAGCGAGAGTGAAAGCAAGAGCCAGAGCAAGAGAGAGAAAGCGATTCCAGAGAGATTGCATCATACCTTCCTGTCACCTGTGCCCCATGACACTGGTCAGAAGCTACTCACGGGTCCCAGGAGGGAGCACCCAGAGACATGAATACCAGGTGGCATCACAGGGTCACCTTAATGTCTATCTGCCACAAAAGGATGATTATAACAAAAGCCATCTCATGGCTGTTGTGAGGATTGAACAGAGGAACACATATTAAAGCATTTTGACCTGCCTTAGTCTGTGTAAGTAATTTCAAGTGCACTGTTTTCAGGCAAGTGCCACTTTTGCTACTTGTGAGTGACTTGTTGTCTGTCTTCTCTCATGACTGTAAGAAAGGGAGCCAGAATCAGGTATGGGCTCCAAAGAGCTGGCTTATTTCCTGTGAGCTACCTGAGAATTAGTCTGGAACAACAGGAGGCTCGTAGGCCAAGTTCAGGCTTCCAGAGAAACCCAGGCTCATGGTACACAGATGGGAAACACAAAGAACAAAGTTCTCATTTAATTAGGGGTCCTGTCTGTGCCAAGCAGTGTGCTCAATTCTCAGAGGACAACTGGAGAGAAATGTAGATAAAACTCAGGGAATTTTGAAGGCATGGTCTCAAAACTCTTTCACACTCATGCCATCGATGCGGAGGGGATCCCAGGTATCCTCCGGGGTCGGAGTTCTGTGATGGCTGTTCATTGGCATAGACAAGTGGTTGGCAAACTCATTAGTCAACAGAGCCAAATATCAACAGTACAATTACTGAAATTTCTTTTGAGAGCCAAATTTTTTAAACTTAAACTTCTTCTAAAGCCTCATGGTTCTGTGAGGTCAAAATAGACTCACTCAGGCCATAGTATTTTTTGGAAGAGCCACACTCAAGGGGCCAAAGAGCCGCATGTGGCTCGCAAGACGCAGTTTGCCGACCACTGGCATAGGGCAGCAGTGGTGCTGTGCCGACTCCCAGCCTTGCAGACGGAAAATATTTGCAACTTCCACTTCCTGTCTCTTGCTCTCGAAACCCAATAACCATGTCCCCAAGGTGAGGCTCATGTGCATGTGCAATGACAGCCAGCACCACAGAGTGACGGCCTCAGAAGGGCACCCCCAGCTTCCAGAGAGCTGCTGTTCCATGGAACAGCGGTGAGCAGTCTCTAGCTATTCTTGCCCAAATTGCAGATTCGGGAGCAAAACGATAGTTGTTGCTTTTAGCCACTAAATTTTGGGGTGGATTTTATGCAGCAGTGGATAACTGGGCAGGTATCATTTGAAAGAGGAGGCAGACACTAACCCAAAACTAAATTAACGATTACTTATGTGTAGGCCACTAAGGTCACTGCTCGGTCTGATAGGAACATGGTTCTGTGAGGTCATTGAATAAAGGAACCTCTAACATGGGCTCTGTATTCAGAGAGGGCTTCCTGGAAGAAATTATGTTGGAGCTGAGATAGAAAAATTGGAAAGAAGTTAATGTGATGTGGTGTCCTAGATGGGGTCAACATTAGCAATGATCAAAGAGGAGCAAGTAACAGCTGTGCAAAAGCCTTGTGTCTAGCAAGAGCCTGAGCTGCTTAAAGAAGTGGAAATAGGTTGCTGTGGATTGAGTGCTACAGGGAAGAGTGACTCAGGAGCTGCAGATCTGGGCAGTGTCCAGATGTAGGAGGGCCTGTCTCTGCACTAGGGAATGTCCTGAGTCCTCATGGGAGAGCAGCATGGCTGCGGGGTCACGGGCATATGTTGAATGAGTTGAAGAGAAGGACTGAAGCTTGGCTAGTTTGATATAACCTGCCCTTCTTGCCTACAAATGCAACCCATAGTGTGTGATCCTCTGCCGGCAGGGGCTGGGGTCTTCATTTGGTGAGGAATTGATTGTTTCCTGGCAGAAGAAAGACTGAAAAACATTTGATTAACAGTTTTAACTCCTTTTTTCAAACTGCATTTCACAGCTGACCTAATTCAGTAGCAATGTCTACAGGAGTTTTTAATAGATTCACTGGGACTAGTTTTCAGACTTCTCTCTATTTTTACATCTTCACAGAGAAGAAATTATTCCTTGTAGCTAAGCATACTGCAGACATTGGCCTGCTTTCTCCTCTTGTCTTTGTGCATGTGGATAACACCAAACGGAGGCTCTTACATAGATTGGACTCATGGGCATGATGGCAGGGCCTTCAACCCTCCTCTTTTTTTTATTGTACCTTTTTTAAAGGCAGCATCTTCCGCCCTTCCCTCAGGTTCATCCTTCCCTTCCTTCCACACAAACAGCATGATCACATTGACTCATACCTCAGACTTGGCTTTGCATAAGCAACAAGCATTTTGTGACCACCTACTGTGTGCCAGGCCCTAGGCATTGGGGATGCGGAAGTGAAGTCTAGTGCAGTGGTCAAGTGAAGTCTAGTGCAGTGCTCGACAAACTCATTAGTCAACAGAGCCAAATATCAACAGTACGAAGATTGAAATTTTGAGAGCCAAAATTTTTAAACTTAAACTTCTTCTAATGCCACTTCTTCGAAAATGATTCCCCCAGGTCGTGGTATTTTGTGGAAGAGTCACACTGAAGTGGCCAAAAAGCCCCATGTGGCTCGCAAGACATAGTTTTCCGACCACAGGTCTAGTGTAATCTCAGAATAGTAGGCTTTACTCCAGTGGCATTAGAATCACTGGAGGGGTCAGGAAGGCAGAGGTGGGAGCTTCAAAATATGTTAGTGCCTTAGATCTCTTCCCAGAAATTCTGATTATGTTGTCCTTTACTATTTGAATGGGAGGTTACAAATATGCCAGAGAAGTAAGCTAGACTGAGCCATGTAGTAATTGACCAGACTCAGAGACATCAGTGTGAATTCATGCTGGGCTTAATGTAGGCACAAATGATTAGATGTTGAAATACTTATATATATATATATATATATATATATATATATATATATATATATAGTTATTACATTCACATGTATTCCCTTACTTTGTTGTCTGAAATGACCCAGAAGCAGTGACACCTCAGTAGCAATGAGCACACCTGGAGGCCAGATCTCAGTATTGAATACCATTCTCCAAAAAAGTGACCAGAGATTCTGAGAAAAATGGCTTGTTTTAGGGCTGAGGCAGGAAATATATACCATAAGCCCACTGCGTCGTATTGTACCAGAAAGGAAGGAAGTGCACACACAACACACAACTGAACATGGCCCCACTGTGATGGGAGTATGGCTGCCATCAGCCAAAGCTGAGGACAGTTGAGCAAGAAAATAAAGTAGTATTGGATTATAACCCCAACTATATAACCATCGCTTTGCTCCTGAATCTGCAATTTGGACAAGAAGTAAATACCCATGAGTCCATACTGGTATACATAAATGATAACCTAAATAGATGGGGGAAACAGAAGTGAGGGAAATCTCCCAGGCAAAATTCCAAACTTATGTAACAACTTTGCCCACAGGAGGTGGAACACAACTCACTACTCCTTAAGTGTATGCTGCACAGTGACTGCCTTCCAAAGAGTGTTTTCAGTATTTACAGTGGATAACCTGACAAGCAATACCTCAGCCAGATGAGCAAGGTCAACATTAGCAATGAAAGATCATGCTGATCGTATGTACTCTTGACATGATATGATGCAAATGGCCACTTACCTCTGTGATCTTTATTAAAATAAACAAAAAGCAAGCAAACAAACAAACAAAAAAACATTACCCTGAACTAATCATGAGGAAAACATCAGCATTTGTTGGGATTGCTAGCTGTTCTATTGGTGTTTTTTCCTGACATCTATACAGTGGTACCTCGAGATACGAGTACCCTAACAGATGAAATTTTTGAGATACAAGCCGTCAAGCGAGCGATTTTTGCTTTGAAATAGGAGCAACAGTTGAGATACGAGTAATTATGTGGATAGGCCAGCTGCACACAACCCACCAGTTTACTGCAACTCGAGCATCTCATAGTTTCCCACGCCTCAAGGTTACGGAATGAATTAAACTCGTATCTGGAACCACCATAAGACTAGCTACTGATTTCTCAACAGAAACTCATC